>PVHY01017107.1:0-32231 GCA_004024945.1 Uropsilus gracilis
GGGTGTGGCCCCCCCCCCATTGTCTCCTGTTTAAGATTGCAGATTTCAAGGACAGGTAATGCTAAAATGGGAGAACGACCTTAGCTGGAAGTTCGCTTCAGGGAGATGCAGGGGGAGAAAGAAGTGAAATGGTCAAGGTGAAACAGGTTTCCTGGAAGGCGGGAATTCAGGGTATATAAAGGGTGTGCAAACAGAGGGATTGGATTCGATTCAGGATTCAGACTGGAGGTTCGAATATGGAGACTGGATAGAGAGAAGTTCAGTGGAGGAAAGATGGGAATCGGCCATCTTGTAAAGATGTGAGCCATGTGAGCTTGGCCATGTGGCCACCAAGGGCCTGCAACCCTTGGCTAACCCAGACTGGCAGCATGTGTGCTGAGTGCAGTTAAGGAGTTTGCAGATTTGAACTCCGTGTTGGAGTTTGTTTTGCTGAGTTTGATTTGTGTCTGAAAGAGGCCGTGCAAAAGTTAGGCCTGAGAAGAAAGTGAACTTTGCTGGTTCGGCACCATGGAGTTCCTGCTACCTGAAGGTGATAAGGAGAAGACAGCATGGAAGACAAGGAGGAGCAGCCAAAGGAACATGTCTTCAAGCGTCTGGAGATGGACTCTCTGGACATTGGTGAGATGATCAGGACTGAGAGACTGAGGATTTTGGGGCAATCTGGGAAAGGACTTTGGACAATACTGAGAAAGGTTTTGGACAATGTTAAAGTATTCTGAGTCTTACATATTTCTTTTGTAATTATTAGGATAATTAGAAATCACTTTATTAAAAATAAATTAGTCTGCACTGATAGTCTTGCATTGGTTTGGTATTTTGGTTGAGAAGGCTGGGGATGGTGGTAAGAACCCACGAGTGGAAAGTTTAAAGTGTGTTTTAAAGTTTTTCTTTTCTGCAGTTTTTGGAGCTGAAAGCAGAGAGCAGTTGACTGGCTTTTGCATATCAATGGTAAAGGTGATCACTGAAAATTCTAATGAAGAGTGTAGCCTGCTTGAGAGAGAAAAGCAAGCAGATAGGTGTAAAAAGTTAAAGTCAGAAAGTCTTCTTTTCACCCTGTTTCAGAACCACAGGGTCACGTTGCCTGGGGTACCACAGATTCAAGAGATTCCCAGCCTCAACTTCCCGGTAGCTGGGGTTACAGGCGCGCACCACCACGCCCAGCTATTTTTTGGGACTAGGTCTTGCTGTGTTGCCCCTCGTGGGACTTGAACCGTGATCCCTAGCACCAGCTGCTTCATAGGCTGAAGCTTACAGGCACGAGCCACTGTGCCCAGCTCTGTGTTAAAGTGGTAAATTTTTGTTATGGGAAAAAAGGTGAGCAATGAAACTGGTACATTACATATAAACAAAATGCATTGAAGGGAAAAGGCAGGTTTCAGTATTGTGAATTATAATAAAATGGCTAAGGATTTTGAAACAATAGGCAAGCTGTAGGAAATAAAATTGCAAATTATTTAATTTTTAGGCAGAAGAGAGAGCTATTGTTAGATAAGGGCAGGAAAGCTGAGCTGAGAGGGTTTGAGTGGGTATCTTGTAATCATTTTAGTAATAAAATGTTTTAAATTGGCAAGCAAATTACAAAACATTGGCAGCAGGACCCACAGTGGCAAAGCCAAGAGGAACTGGGAAAGGCTGAGTGGAAGCCGGCAAAGCATGAGGTGGAGAAGACCCAGGAGCAGATGCATGACCAGCAACTGAGGTCACAGGTAGGTGCTTGAGGAGAGAGAGCTTAAGATCAGTATACCTTTGAGAAGTCAAAGTAGGTGAGCGAGGCCCAGACATATGAGAACTGGGAGAACATGGTAGAGGGTGGCCAAGAGGTCCAACTTAAGCCGGGCACGGTGGCTCGTGCTTGTAAGCTTCAGCCTATGAAGCGGCCAGGGCTAGGGATCACGGTTCGAGTCCCACCTGGGGCCCGTAACGAGACCTAGTTCCAAAAAATAGCTGGGCGTGGTGGCGCGCGCCTGTAATCCCAGCTACCTGGGAAGCTGAGGCTGGGGATTGCTTGAGTCTGTGGTACCCCGGGCAACGAGAGCCTGCAGTTCCACAAGCAAAAACAGCGAGACCTAGTCTCAAAAAAAAAAAAAAAAAAAAGGTCTAACTTAAGTCTCCAGGGAATCTTGGAAAGCGAACTTAGTTTGAGACTGCACATTAATCAGCAGTTCTAGAAAACTAAGGAGGAAGCCAAATTGCAGGATGAGGGCAGTAAAGGGAAAAATGCCAGGTAGATTTTGGATGAAGGGAGAGAGTAATATCATATTTAGAGGAAATTAGCAACATTTGTGGGTGGGGAGAAGCTATCAGATGGGATCCTGGCATAGGAGAGGCAGCATTTCACCCCGCGAGAAAGCCAATTTTGGTGAGAGGACATTACCGACAAGAGAAAAAAGGTGAAAACTTGGGAAAACAATGAAAAAAAAAAAAAGATGCCGGAGGCAGTATCTCTTGAAAATAAGGAATGCAAGGATGGGGTGTGACCCCTTCCTCCTCACAAAGCCACCTAACAAACCAGAACCTGATCTTAACAAGACCCCCAGTCAACTGACATTGCATATGCATGTGTGCAAGCCGCTGGTTTTAATGAGGTTTGCAACTTGAACTACACAACAGAATTACCAGGAAGAAAAACCCCTGGTCAGGTTGTACCCCAGACCAAAGGAAACATGCTGGGGGTAGGGCCTAGGCATCTGACTGTTTTTTTTATAGCCTAAGTTTTCAAATCCCCCTCAGGCAGCCTTGCACTCGATGGTTTAGGGCTTTGCAGAGTCAGGCATGAGTTCAGTCGTTTGTTGAATGCCAACGGCAGTCACAGGAAAGATGGCAAAGATGGCAGGTGTGCAGACTATTAAACAGCTCAAGGGCGACCCTGCTGACTGTGTAGCAGGGTGCCACTGGGTTTGAATCTGCTGGGTCTGCTGGGTTTGGATCCTTCGGATATCCCCAGGCCAGAAGATGAGAGAGGAAAGCAGAGACTGGGCGGGAAATGTGATGGAAGCAAACAGGAGCAAGTGTCAAGGAGAGGAGGGTGGACTCTGAGGGAGTTTCCGATTTAAGTCCATCCTTTCTGTCCTGCCCAGGCTTAGAGGAACATCCATCATCCATATCCATACTCACTAGCCATGTGGGACGGCTCTCCTACTGTTTATCAGAAGAATGCTATGATGTGCATCTGGGTTGAATGTGTTCAACTCAGATTAGGTCTACCTAGGGCTAAAGTTACATCCAGGTCACTGCTCTCTGAGCTTACAAAAGATGGCTGAGGCCCACCCAGTTTGACTGTAGATCCGGTCGCCAAGCCAGAATTTGCATTTCCAGCAGATTTCCTGGTGGTGCCTGAGCTGCTATGGTACGGAAACTGCTACAAGCTGAGATGTGCCACAATAGATGGTGCTGGGACCCAGGTCAGTCTCGTAAGGAAGGCTGTGGCGGGGTGACAAGCAAGCCCAGTTTCTGCTGTCTCTGAAAATTATCCCCGTAGCATTGCACTGGTGGCTGAATTTTCTGCATCATGTCACATGACTTTAATTCAACCTAGTTAGAGTAGCACCAGGGACCATGGGAGGTGAGGAATTCACATTGGACTAAGGACTCGAGAGGACTAGGCTGCTGAAAGAAATGGACTATGAAACTGGAAGCTCCAAAACAGCAATTAGAAGGCCAGGATTATCCCCCTCATCCCCAGGATGATTCAACATAGGGAGGAAGAAAAACCCTTAATCTATCTGTTTTTATTACGAAATCTGAGCAGAGTGAGCAGCCTCCCTCCGTCCCCTCCCTCCGCACTGTTAGTAACTAGGCGAAGTGCTACACACACAGCAGGGCTGTATTACTTACTGAACACTTGACTGAGTTAAGCAATCTTCATTTTAGTTCTTGGGGCACAGACTGAAGACTCAGTTCCTTCCCAAAATGAAAATCTTGGAGAGAGTCCAAGGAACACACTTCACTGCTTTAAAAACTTTTGTCAACTTGAACCGACTAGAAAAGAGCTGTTCCGTTCTTGTCATTTGTTGTCTGGAATGAGGTTCAAATCCCAGATTCTAGGAGCAGGTTATGCTTTTCCAAACCCGAAGACTTCTCAAGGGCACATGAATTTATATGCATGTCATGGCTGGAGAGGGGGCTGGGATTTCAACACACAATAGCCAAATCTGGGGATTTTCCAGCTGCCTTCTTGGCTAGTGTTTCACAGTCCATCTTGTACTGATGGTTTTGCTAAAATTGCCTAGGGAAATGAGGAGCGAGCAAGACTTGGTAGCAGAAAGGAGACTAGAAGCACAGATGTCCTTTTAGAAACCCAGGGAACACTCATGAGGCAGGGAAACAGCTCAGGGGCAACCTCTAGAGACTCCAGAGGGGAAGGGGACAGAAGTGGTTGCAGCCATCCCAACACTCAGAGCTGTGGCCCTCCTCTCCTGGTTGGAGTCCAGCCGGGAGGAAAGGCCCAAAGGCACCTCTTGCACAAGTTTGCTGACGAAGGCCAGTTGCCTCTCCATGAAGACTTTAGGGTAAAGGTCAGCCTCTGAGAGAGGCTATTTTCTTAGTTCTGCTGGTAGTGCTCTCAGACAATGTAGGTATTATGGCAAAACTGAACCTCTAGTGCCTTAGTGTATAAAACTAAGCTCTTTCCTCCCAATGACAAGAACTGGAACACAAGAAGCACCTTTGGATGCCTCCATGTGTCAAAATGGGAAGTCCGCACGGATTTTGAGTTTAATGCTATTTATGGTCTCCTTTCTTCTCCCTAAATCTTGCCCTACTTGACAGGCATGGTGGCGCATGCCTGTAAGCGGCAGCCTAGGAAACTGTGGCGGGGGCCAGGGATTGTGGTTTGAATCCCGCTTGGGGCAACATAGCGAGACCTAGTGTCCCCCGCCCCCAAAAATAGATGGGCGTGGTGGCGTGCGCCTGTAATCCCAGCTACCTGGGAAGCTGAGGCTGGGGATTGCTTGAGTCCGTGGTACCATGGGCAATAATAGCAAGACCTAGTCTCAAAAGTTAAAACTTCCTTTTACACTCTAATTTTAAAAAAGCCACTCAGAGTGGGTATGTTTAAGGTATGTTAGACATGGAGCTAGTATCACCAATTTATCAAGTGCCAAATAATCCCCAAAATAGAGCTAGATGAACACTGCCCACTGTATTATTTTTGAAGCAGTTTAGAGGAAGACACTTAGTCACAAAGAAATAAAACTGGAAACACCCTAAAGAACACTCATGCAAGAGTCAAACTTCCATCAGTCGTAACTGACAAAAACTCAGCTTTTAGCTGGTGAGAAATTCATGTCATGGCAGGAGGGGTTTGTTAGGAATCAAAGTAGAAAACTTCATGTGTTTTAAGGGTGTGGCATGACTATGCACAGGGAGTTGAGTTGATGCTGAACATGCCTGTGACAGAGCTGGTAAGACAGCTACTTTCTCCAGGCCAGTAGTACCACCTCCCCCGCCCCCTCCTGACAGAATCAAGTGGGATGCATAGGCTGACCATGGCGACTGGTGATTTTTACTTTTTGTTAAAAACTTGCACAGAAATTCAGTTATAAACTAGAAAATGTGACTGGCTTAGTATTTTGAGAACTTTTTAATGACAGAATGAAGTGTGAACATGGTCTTAATTGAAACAGTAACAGGATAGAAGTTACAAAAATACTATCCAATAATAATCTATCACTGGGGCTAACTTGACATCTAACGACTGGAGGTCAAAACAGGACTGCCATTGGTCTTATGTGGAGATCGGGTACCATCAGTAGACATTTCACTGAACGAAATTACTTACAAGACTATTTAAGATTATTTTAAGGTTAAAATAGGCCAGCGGCTTTAAGTCTTGAGTACTCTCTAGTCTCTTCCTTCCAAGTAACAAAAACCATCCCAGGAACTGGAAGTAAAAAATAAAGTCGGTAGATAAAAGGTCACTACTTATTTACTATGTTTTGTGGCTGCCACTTCTGGTCAGTGGTAGTTCAGATGGCTCCTGGTTAGAGCTGCCCACTGTCCCCTTCTATCAACTGCACTCTTCCTAGCCCCCCCACCCCAGCCTAGAACTTGTAAGAAAATCAAAATGAGTGTGTCAGTTAGGTAAGATGGCATAGCAAAGGCTGGGAATGTGTGGGTGGACATGAGGTGGGCACTGACAGGCTTAATGGGCAGAGTATTTCATTCCTGACAGCATATAGAACTGCCAGTGTGTTCTGAAGTTCTCTACAGATCGTATACCGCTATCACCTGCAGTGGGCTCCGTTGCCGGCGCTCCTGGTTACAGCACCTGTCTGCACACAAGGGAGCATTGGAGTCTTGTTCAAACCTTTGTCCAGATGGGAGTTTGCCCTGATAAAAGTGACACATGGACACACACAACTCACACTTATCGGAGCCTTGCTATTTTAAGAATGTACTTTATACAAAATAACCAGTTCATATGGAAATAAATCTACAGATCTCCAGAGGATCAAAAAGCTTTTTAAAAAGTTTTTAAAAATTATCCAACGCACAATATTGAACTAACTATTGAGGTAAGTGTCGCTCTCAGTGAAAACAGGGAATCAGCAGACCACGACAAAATATACACAATATAAAAATAAATAGCATTCCCCTTCCCAGTACTGGCCAGGAAAGTTCACACGGCTTTTGCAGCAGGACCGAAGAATCCCTGACACCGTGATCCGCAGGCTGGTAGAGACTGGCCTGGGCTCCCAGGAGCTGTGTGCAAGGCAGGACAGTGAGGTACCCAAGTCCCAGCTAGGGAAAAGGGGCCACACAGAGTGTACCCAAGGGGTTTTAGCATTTCAAGGACTCACGCAATACCCATACCCTTTCTCCCAAACCCACCCCACCCTTTCCAAATCCACAAGCAAGACAATTGCTGGTTATCAAGCACTTCTGTTTAGGTTATGCACAGTCCCTTGGAGCAGAATGAGAGATCATTTGGGGACAAGTCCCTCTATATGTCTGCTTAGCAAAAGCCTACAGAGAGGGATGAACACTAGTTTGGAGCCAAAGAGTGTGTCACAGCTTAAACGAGATGGGATACAGAAAGGTTCACCAAGGTTACCCCAGAGAGCAAGGAGGGCAAGGCTCAGTGTGTCTCAAGGCGCACAGGCTGACCACAGAGAGCCTCGCATGCAGCAAGTCTTTAATTTCTAGGCAGTAAAGTCAGCCCAGGAACAGCCTCAGCACACTCAGCTCCAATTCCAAATATCGTCCCTGAAGTGTGCACCAGGGCCAACTGCAGGGACCCTGCGTGCAACCTGTTGAGACCTCCAGGCTGGTGCAGCCCTTCCCTCAAACAGGAGGGAACGGACTTCCACTGGGTCTTTCAGAATCTGGCAGGGATGAACTGATAGGCACAAAAATGCTAGGACATTTTCATTTCTTGATAAATAAAAGCTCTGTCAAAGCATGCCAGGATTCTGACAGTACACAAGTGTCCCTGCCTTGGGACTGCCTGGAAGTGAGTTTTATTCATGTATTTTTAACTTTGATAGGGGAAAAAAAAGGTTCAAGTGGTGTGGGTTAAAAGCATGTCTGCTAGCCAATGCGGCTGCAGAGCTGTGATAGCCAGTGATGCAACTCCAGGGAGGAGCACAGTAACACGGCAGAGAAGTACCCCAGGGCTGCAACACAGTGGAGGAGGCGCCTCAAGGTCTGATTCCACTGAGGGTCAAATTCAGGTCTTAAGGTCTTCAAGAAGCAACAATCAAGGTGAGCGCCGAAGTTTGCCCTTTTGAGAGCAGCCAGGCCGTGGTCACCAAGCACAAAGGGGTCAGGAACAAACAAAGTCCACGTGTACCTACCAGAAGAGCTGATCTGTACCTACCAGCCTGTCCAGGTGATGGCGTGGCTTTAGTTTTATTCTTAAAAAGTGAGATGGAAAGAGTTGTATGAACACAAATCAGAATCTTTCGTCCGTGTTTATTTTCCACACGCATCTACCACACCGAATAGTTTACTTTTCAAATGAATACTCTCTGAAGGGGAAAAGAAAAACCCTTAAACCAAAAAGACTTCTGAAGGTTTCTACTTTTCATTCTGGATCTTTATTTCTCTTGGGTCTTGGGGGAACAGTTTCTAATTTAACAAACCTAGTAAAAGTCAGCCACAAATGTGAGACCAAATAGGTGTGAGAGGATTTCTAATTAGCTCCATCTCAGCTGCCCCTCCTGGGACCAGGGAGAGCACGTTAACGGTGGCGGTCACCCGGCGTGAAGTCCTTTTAATCTGAGAGCAGATCTCTTCAGGACCTCCTTATACACTGGCTTCTAGTTACCGCATAGCTCACCACCACACTTCCCTACCAGAGAGGATGGCTAACACACTCACATCAGCTTAAGACACTTGGAGGAAGAAGTGCTAGAGAAGAAAGAAAAGGTAGGAAAACAGCCCCTGCGCTTCGGGGGAGTGGACCAGCGGCTTGCAGCAGCTCACGGGTGAGCCTGCAGTCCCACAGCTCCCAGCTATTTAGCAGATCTGGATCTCAAAAATCAGTAAAAGCACAGGACATACCAGGCAAAGGACGAACCAATAGTATGTGCAATGCACGGCCAAATTCCCACAGGGGATGCAAGAAGGCTGACCACTTTGCCTTTGCCCTTGTTCACAGTGTTAAAATATAATACAGTAGTTCAGTTTCCTATGGTTCTTCCTTAATGTTTTCTTACCCCTCTACATACCAAGAAGGGAGATTAAGGATAAAGGAATTCACTGATTTCTTCCTATATTGTTCACAGCTTCTCTCTAGCAAGAGGGAGGGGGCTCAGGAGAGTGAGGAGAAAGGGTTACCGTGAGCATTGTGTACCAGCTGCTCAAATATCACCAGAGCGGAAGGGTACAAATCTGCCCATCGATTGCTTAGGGTCCACACCCTAGGGTTCTTCAGCATAAGGCAACCCCCGACAGCTTTAGCACCAGGGGAAGGGAGCCTGTTAATTACTCTGCCCCTATTAGGGAGGAAAGGGAAGTCCTCACTCTAGAGTCAGCTTCCCTGTGAACCAGAAAGGTTGTCAAATGGCAAGAAGCTCTGGTCTATACAGGTCTAAACAGCCCCAAAGCAGCTGTGTCATCCAGTTGATCTTTTCCTCTTTCCTCCCTACTTTTGCACCAACACAGAGGAAAACGGAGGCTGCAACCATGCTGGCTTACACCAGCTCAGTGGCTGACAAGACCTGCCCAGACCTTCCACTCTGATCTAAGGATGATGCAGACCTCTCCACTCTTTAAACTAGATATGCCAGTGGTAGGTTTCTAACAAGGATTAGGATCAATGAGGCCACAGCCTCAAAACTCATTCCACTTAAAAGTACGCCAGATTTAACATCAAAATCTGTCAGAGCAAATTCGAACTTCTGTGCATCCTGTCTTAGAATCATCTGTGTGTTCCTGCCCAACTCTCAATCCTGAGCGATCCGGCCGTGAGCCTTCGCTTATTTAAGTATGCGTGGTGCTACACTGGAGCTGGCCTCCTGGAGGCTCCATTCATCTAACACTGATGTTTCCCACTTGTTTCTTTTCCTGCTGACAGAACAAGTCTAGCAATTTACAAGACAGTTCCACAGTTTATGAAGGATGCAGGAACTGGAAGGAGAGGGTCTATTTACCTTTCCCACAATTAAATTTATAAGAAGCTAGAGCAGATTAATATTTTATGGAAGATTTTCTACTATCCAAAGACATGCTTAAAAATATCTGTACAAAAACCTGCAATTTCAGGGCATTTTTTAGTTTTTTTTCTTCTTTGTGGGATATTAAGTTTAAAACATATGGGCCCTAACTTTGGTGGCATTTCAGCTAAAATGAAACACAGAATGCTAGACAGGGTGAATCCAGTGTAGTTCACTTCTAAACCTGTAAAAAAGTAATTTAATACTGTAAAATTGTTTCCTATCACAGATATGACAAATGATTTCCAAGATCTTGTTCTGGATAGCTATTTTAAATCACCATGACTTATTTTTACTATAATTCACTTAAAATGAATAAAACTATATATACTGAAATATTACTAAATTCAAACTGTAAACCTATAGAATACATTTCTCCTATTCAAAACTGTGCAATTTCTTTTTATTGATACTAACATATACAAACCTGAGTAGTCACTTCCACAAAATGTGATTCGTGCCAGAAAGCTTTGTGTGATGCCTTCCAGATCACAGTCCAGGCAGGCAGGTCTGTGATGAGGATGGTGTATTTTACCTTCTAATAAGCAAAAACACTCTAGTGATCCCAATCCCTGGTACTGGTTTGCAACTATCTGGTAGAGCTGGTGGCAAAATCAGGAAGGGGATTGCTCTCTTAAATTCAGGAGATAGGCAGCCTGTCTTCTGTGCCAAAGCTTCTGGTAGGCTGTGAAGGAAGAGTACTCTGCCTCTGTACCGAGAAACTGAACAGGTAGGGGCAGTGTAACTGTACTCTTTCTGTTGACTGAAAAGAAAGCCCTCAGCAACTAATGGGCAGCTGGTCATTGAGGAAACACAGTTACACATTACAAGATGAAACCTTTCCCACCCTCTTCTCCAGCTCCCACAGGTATTCAGTGTGACATGATTGTAAACAGATAAGGATCACTCCAGTGCTGCATGCCCACCAGTTAGGATTCCCATTTGTTCCATGTCCCCACCCACCCTTCCCATTTTATGTACAATACATTCACCACCAACAACGAAACTTATTTTAAAGGCAACATGAAAATTCTGTAAACTGGACCCAGCTCCAAACACATTAATACTACGAGTAGTCCCTCCCCAAATATATACCTGAGTTTAGCTGCTCATGAAAGTTTATAAGCACCACTCCATTCTCAAGTATGTCCCCTTCCCCCCAAGCTTAAAGTGTTTTCCCTGGATAAATCGCAGGACTTGAAAAGCCACCACTGCTTCCAGTTTATCTGTTCTTGATGGTCCAACATGTACGCAAGAGTTCCAACCCTAATCCGGGAGCTCTGGAGCTGTGTTAGTGATCTGGGGAGTGTGCTTCTAGGGCCCTGGTAATGGCTCCTTGGAGAGTGGCAGGGAGAGAGATGGGAGGATCGCACCCCACATTCTCTGTGTTCCAGTTTTCATGTGCAGCTTTCCATTTCCTTGGGGGTGATTTCCTCCATGGACTAGCTCTGAGGAAACAAAGATAGTTACAACAAAATTAACAATTTGTTCAAAACAAATTGTCTTAAGAACCCAAAGAGCTCTTTCTCTGTATTTGGCAGGTGAGAATTCTACCACTGAACCACCAATGCTCTCTTTCTCGGAATTTGGGAAGATGACTTAATTGAGCTTCAGTAGCCATAATTTGCTTCCAGAGGGTCAAACTCTACCATTCATACCCTAACTCTATCATTTAGTAACTGCAGGACCTATTGTACATTAGGGAAGAATGATGACAATTATTTCACTGGGGGTCTAGGAAGAGATCAAATGAAAACATTTAGAAACATGTAGAAGTTAGAAGCAGTCCTTGTAGGCAGTTCTAGTAATTTGGAACCTGACTACTAGTTTTCCTCAAGTGAAACAGGTGGGAAGTATGAAATTAGACAAGGGGTCATATCAATAACCAACAAGGGGCCTTATCATACCAACAAGAGAAATGTTTGTAGCCAGTTTGGGGAACGAGGTTTAAGCAATCCTCAAAGAGCTGGTAATCAGGAGCACAGGAAAAGGAACACGGGCAAATAGAAGAGAAACTACACCCCAAGTCTTCCTTCCTGACCTCTCCCACCACCAGGTTACTGGGAGCAGAGCCTGTCTGGCCCAACCACCTGTAGGACAGGAAGTACTTTCTAGGAAAAATCCCTGTGTCAACAGGACACACTTGAAGACTTTTTTCAGAACAGCAATGAAGTCATGGGCCTATTTTCTATCACCTGATAGGAAATAAGAAACATTTTAATTTTTGATAACTTTCACCTGATCAAGAGGAATTGTTGGGGGTTTATGTGGAGGCAGCTCTTCCTGGGATGCTGCTGGTGCTGGAGTCTTTGGGAACAAGGACTGCGACTGGGCTGGCTGCATCTGCATTCTATAGTCACAAGAAAGGAGCAAGAGAGTTACTGAAAGCACAGTCTGCAAAGGGAGATAAGATACTGTTCTTGAAGCTCTCAGGTAGACCCTGTCTTAATTTATGCAGGTAATCAAACTCTGAGCCATCAATACGCTGACATCATGGGCCTCCCAGTGTGATGCATTAAGTGTGGCCTGTCACCTATGTAGGGTTTTATGTGAGTCTAAAAAGACAACAGGGAAAATGAAATGAATCCAGATTTGGAACAATGTACATGAGAACAAGCCTAGAGTCATAGAAAAATAAAGAAAACCAATGATAGGACCAAAGTTGCAAATTAAGAACTAAACATAGCAACCAAATTTAACTACACAAAACCTGATTAGATGCTGGATAGGAAAAAGCAAAGAAAGAAATAGCTATAAGACATCTTGGGGACAATAGGAGAACGTAAATAAGGACTGTTAGATACCCCACTGATGCCACTGTCCCTGCACACAGTAATAGTCGGACACTACAATCTGGAAGGATGCCTCTTTCTTAGGAGACACATGCAGGCGTATTTAGAGGTGAACGAAGTGTCACCATGCCTGTAACTTTCGTTCCAATGATTGAGAAAACAAGGCAAAGGAAAGAAAAACATTTTTTTCAGAAAGGTAGATGACAAATATGGCAAATTATCAAATAACGGAAGAGGGCTTGGCAATAATAACGCTGGTTTTTAAGTTGGATGGTAGTTATTTTTATAAGGTTTCAGAACATTTAACTAGGTACCCCCTCCTACCTCCCCATTTTTATAAAACTATGGTGGGTCTTAAAGACATTATTAAATGAGAATTCTCATGGGGATAGAATCTGACTTATTCCAGGTTCTGATAAACCTAGATTTTCTACTCAATGAGGGGAATGAGAGATAAGGAGTGAAATCCAGATATCACACACCATCTCCCACACCTCTTTCACTCACCCTGTCTTCAACCCTGTTTAAAGTATATGAATTCAGTGGTTAGGTCAGTTGTGGCCCACAGCTCTCAGTCTAGAATTACCTTGTTTCTAATATCAGAGTCTAACTAAACAGTTATTTAAATGCCAATTTCTTTTTATGAAGGGAAAAAAATGGCCAAAGGTGAAATTCAAGGAAGGCCAACATATTTCTACTATGTCTCCAACATCGACAATGCAACAATGTGGATGGACCTGGAGGGTGGTAGTAGTAGGCTTACTGAAATGAGAAGACAATAAACACTGCATGATTTCATCCAAATGTAGTAGGGTAAGAATGCAAAACAAACCAAAAACAAGACTGTAAGACAACAGTGGTTACCAGAAGGGGAGGGGAAGGAGCTGTGTGCAAGATGGATACAAGGAAGCAATTATATAGTGATGGTTGGAATCTAGACTTCTGGTGGTGAAGATAATGTTGTATATACAGATGTTGACCTAAGACTGTACATCTGGAAGCTATGTAACATTATAAACCAATGATAGCCCACTACTACAATTTAATCCAATCTAATGGAATCTTACCCCGATGGTCTGTACATTTCCTGGAAAGGTCCCCTTATTCCACTTCCAGTGCCAATTTGTTCCATCATTATAGCTTGAAAGTGACCCAGGCCTTCTTCCTGACAGCGATAGATGGGGCCCTCCTGAGAGAAACCATTAGGCTGGGCAGCCACTGGATGGTGAGGTGGGTGAGCAGCTACAGGGGATGAGTAGGCCCTGGACTGGAAATGGCTGGCAGGCCGCTGTGGTGTGTAAGGCCCTGTTTGTAGCATCACACCATGGGGTGGGAAAGCAGAACCACCAAAACCCATTCCTGAACTCAGAGGAGGAGGAGTCCCATAAAGATATTCACTGGTTGACAATGAACTTTGTCGCTTGGTAGCTGCATTATGGTTGTCCAGGTCTAAAAATTCTTTGGGACTCTCTGGTCTCTCCATAGATTCATCCAGCTTTTCTTCTTCTGGACCAGGATTCTGCCCATCATTTGCAATCACCTTAGCAGTTACCATATCCATTCGACTTGGGGAAGTTAAGGCAGCATTCAGTGTCTCACAGCCTTGTACTCCAGCCATGGTGCTCTTATCTGAGAAGAGGTGCCTTGGTGGGGGGGGCTGGTTAGGAGGGGGACCACTTGGGCTTCCTGGGGGAGGGAGATGCCTCTGCCAGTCGGAAAAGCCTTGTGGACATGTGTAGTAAGGAGTTCGTTGATAATGATGGTAGGAAGGCTGAGGTGGAGGCTGGTAGGAATACCTCATTCCTTGGTGGGGGCGATATCGGGGAAAGACTCCTGAATGAGGGTTGTTAGATTGAAAGCCTCTGGGGGTAAAATGCTGAGCATGTGATACTGGGGGTTTACTTCCCATCACAGGGCCCAAACCTTGTAGGCCTGGACTGACGTGGTAATGTGTAGCTGAATTTGGGTATTCCAGACCAGGCATGTACAAGGGAGAAAACTGGCTAACAGTGCCTCCCATCAAACTGGGGTCTGCACTGGGAGGTGTAGATGGGTTCTGTCCTGTACACGGTACGGTTTCCTGCAGCATTTTACCCCTGGAACAGAGTGGCTTTTCTGAACCACTACCACCAAGCCCCTTCACTTGTGATCCACAAGGGGATACTTCAACAACCACTCCATTTTCAGGTAGTGCCTCTCTGTCTGCCAGAGTGGAGACATCCTTCATGCATCCTTGGGCTGCTGGGCTGGTATAGCTGCTATCTGATGACCAGGTATTCTTGCCCTTTGTTGCCTTACAGTTGTCTCCAGATTCTGAAGAGTCACTTTTGAGCTCCGGGTCCTCTGCTTCCCTCTCTTGTGGTGAGCTCTGCCTGGTACAGTCAGTCTGCAGGGGAGGCGCAGGGTGAGGTAGTTGTTTGAGGTACACCCCCTCTGAAGCACCAACACTTGGTGGTTTCTCCTCAAGACCAGGCATGGTATCTGCTCCAAGAAAAACAGAACAAATAACAGTTCAGTGGCTGAAATGACAATGCTGATGAAAGCGTAATGAAGAACATGGTTATTAGTCAGATAAAGGGAATCAGGGCAGAGGTGACTATGTGGCCATTCAAACCTCAGCTGGGTATTTTTAGAACTCTTTGAGGTCATGAACTTGAGGCCCTTCCATGCTGCTTTTCAAGACATGGAGGCAAAACCTACATCTCTACATTTACTCATCTCGGCTGCCAAACAAGAGAGATGTTCTTGTCTCCCTCTTCCTACACTGTCACTGTCAGATGAGTGAGGAGGTGTGACCAGTTCATGGCACATGAACTCCAAGCAGATATATGTTATCACCACACCAAAACTGCAAACCAGGTTGGAGGCTCTAAAACCTGACACAAGCACCACAGCATAA
This sequence comes from Uropsilus gracilis, assembly GCA_004024945.1. Lineage (NCBI taxonomy): Eukaryota > Metazoa > Chordata > Mammalia > Eulipotyphla > Talpidae > Uropsilus > Uropsilus gracilis. The sequence goes on from PVHY01017107.1 coordinate 15,351, forward strand.
CGAGTTTCAGGAAGGTTCTGACCCTACAGAACATAAGCTCCATAGAAGCAAGGACTTCTTTAATTCCAGACAATACTCTCGTGACTTGGACTAGATGGGGACACAATCAACAGCTGCTGAATGTAGGCATTCATTTTATCTGAATGTCCCCAAAACATAACATCTATAGCATATAACAGAAGTTATTTAACATGTTACAGAAATGTTAATAAACCTGACAAAACCTATATAATAGACTGATGTGTCTCATTGCAACCTCAAAATTCTTTACCTTTCTCTTAAACCAACCCATAAATATGGTCCTATGATTATTTTTTTTAGTAGGACAGAATTGGTGCCCAGTTGTGATCAAAATAGGATGCTGGCAACAGATCTTAAGCACAATATTAAAGGCTTCACAATGACTTTTAAAAATCCACTAGATCTAATCAATTAATGCTGGCTAAAAAATGGAAAGAAAAAGCTCTATCTTCCAAATTAAAATGTGTATTTTTCAATATTCAATAAACAGAAAAATGGCAGTAAAGAGACTTATCAAGGTTTCTTTTGAGTGGCATTTTTCCACCTGAGAATGCCAGACACTACTTTAAGTATTAGAAAATTCTATTAGAGCTTTTGCTCAAAAAGTAAGACTTTTTCTCATTAAAAAAACTAAACGTAAGTTTGAGTTCCAGGTCTAGCAACATTTTTTTGGTTGTTGCTATTTTTGTCTGTAGAACCGCAGGCTCACGTTGCCTGGGGTACCACAGATTCAAGCAATCCCTAGCCTGAGCTTCCCAGGTAGCTGGGATTACAGGTGTGCGCCACCACGCACAGCTCTATTTTTTTGGAACTAGGTCTTGTTATGTGCCCCAGGCGGGACTTGAACCATGATCCCTGGCCCCAGATGCAGCTTCCTAGAATGTTGCTTACAGGCATGCACCACCGTGCCTGGACCTAGCAACAATTTTAAGTAGATTATGATCTAAGACTCCAGGTGTCCCTGCTTTCTAGTCGCGCACTGAAGAACATGACACTTGAATCCCGTTAAGACAATTATCTAGAAATAGGCATTGGCTCCATGAAAGGTGGTTTTCATCTTTCTCCTTCAGTTTCAGTTTATTTTCTCATGTCATTTCTCAGAAATTCCTTCAAGATTTGCTGGTTCTCACTAATCTCGAGTCTCAGCAGATTACAGCTATATGTATCCAGGAGGTAAGAGAAAAAATTAAGATTTTAAGTATTTAAAACTTATTTCACTATAACTTTCAAGACAGTAATTTTCTTAAAGGGAGGTTAGGAAGTGCTGTGATTACGGATCATGGATGCTCAAAGTGGCTATGATCAAAATTCAGTTCCACCACTAGCTAGATGAAGGCAAATAGCCTGCTATGTTTGTGCTTTGGATTTCCCATCTGTGAACACAGGGTAAAAAGAGCTGTCTCCGGTAGCCTAGGAAGCCGTGGCTGGGGCCAGAGATTGTGGTTTGAGTCCTGCCGGGGGCACATAGCGAGACCTAGTTCCAAAAAAATATAGCTGGGTGTGGTGGCATGCGCATCTGTAATCCCAACTACCTAGGAAGCTGAGGCTGGGGATTGCTTCAGTCTGTGGTACCCCGGGCAATGTGAGCCTGCGGTTCCACAGGTAAAAATAGTGAGACCTAGTCTCAAAAAATAAATAATAACTAAAATAAAATAAAAAGAGCTATCTCCAAGGCTTCTTCTGAGAATTAAGTAGTCAATATACACAAAAGTCTTGAAAAGAATGTCTAGCACAGGAAGCACTACACGTGTATAAGGATCACTATCACCACTCCTTCTCAATTTCTGGACAAAAAAAGTTGGCCCAACCCTTAGTTTAAAAAAAAAAAGGGGGTGGGGTGGGGAGGGCTGCTGAAAATCAGTTGTTTGGTTTCACATTCCATATGAAAGTTACTCATGAACCAACAACTTCAAGAACTGACAGGCAGGTAGTAAGTGTGGCAGTGTGAATTACCTTGGTCATTCTCAGGATCTTGTGTTTCACCGCTGTCCTGCGTCCTCCCAGGGTTCCCCAAGACAGGCTTGGGAGCTGACACACTTATGGATGGTGAGTGAGCCACCTGAGGAAAAGGGCCAGGTAAATGGGGGGGAGTAAGCTGTCGGGGGTGGTAAGGCACACCTGGTGGGCAGACACGGGAGGAAAGCTGCTGCATGGCGATCATCTCTGGGCTGTCCATCATGGAGTCCCCGCCTTGTACCCCTCGCAGAGTCTGGGAGGATGCTCCAAACAGAGAACTTGGTGCTGGAGCTGGAGGTGGCTGTAACCTATGTCCACCAGATTTACAGGGTGGTCGCATATACCCTGAAGAAGGAACTCCATGAGGTAGAAAGCCTGATTGCTCAGTCCACTGGTTTGGGGGGAGGGGTGGTCTCATCACTCGGGTATCCATCATGTGACTGAGAGTGCGAGGCTGGTGAGAGGGTCCTGGCCCCATGGAAGGCTTCTCATCTGGCCCCAGGGGTCCTGGGTTTGTAGCACCGTGGTTCCCATTCCACACAGCAGAGTGTACTCGATTCAGGTACTTGTATGAACGGTACATATGGCTGGGAGGCATTTCTGAGGCTTCAGAGAAGTCTGGGGGTCGGGGTGGAGCTCCACTATGCCTGGAAGGCATAAATCCTGGCTGGAATTGGGTTGGAGGAAACATATTTCCATCCGCAGCAGGGCCACTCATCTGCCCAAGCTGCAAGGATCCAGGATGTGATCCCATGTTAGAAATATGTGTCAGACTCCCACACACTTGCTTCTCTTCAGGTGTGCCCAGCCTGGGTCCTCGGTGGCTATTAATTCCAACAGGTGGCTGGCAACAAGAAAAAAATAAAAGTAGGGTTCATCAGACTCAGAACTGACATTTCTTGTAAGGTGAGTAACAGATTCTATAGAATAAGAGTTGGCGGATTAAATTTAACCTGGGAAGACTCTTTCTGAAACAAATCTGAGACTCCCTGTGTCTGAGCAACCTGAGCAGGCTGCTTACCTGCATGGCAAATGGCTGGTGCTGCTGTGCAGGCTCTCCAGGGTGTGGTTCGGGGACTCTACAGGAGACATGTAAGCTGGCAGGATCAGATCCTCGAAGAGGACCAAATGTTCCTGGGATCGCTGGCCTCTGGAGGAGAACAGGTGAGGAGGAGGAGGAGAGAGGAAAGAGATCAGAGCTTTTCCTGAAGGTGAAGGCACTGCTGAAATAACACCGATCACTAACAATTTAGCACAGTAGGCAACTGGTACAGAGGCGCCAAGGGGAGGAGGCTCCTGCACTGAAGTGACTGCCTTTCCAGGAGTGGTGAGATCAAGTTGTTGCTCCTCCGTCTTCCCCACAATTTTCCTCAGTGGCTCCCTACACGAAATTCTAACCCCACAGGCTTTTCCCCCAGGGAGTCTTGCTTTTCTATCCCCTTTATTTCCTATCTCTTTTTCCTTTTTTTTGAGATTAGGTCTCACTATGTTGCCCAGGGTGGTACTACAGACTCAAGCAATCCCCAGCCTCAGCCTCCCAGGTAGCTGGGATTACAGGCATGCGCCACCACGCCCAGCTACTTTTTTGAGACTAGGTCTTGCTATGTTGCCCCAGGCGGGTATCAAACCCATGGAACTCAAGCGATTCCTAGTCTTGGCCTCCCTATTTCTTTGTCTCTTTAAATAAATGTGCCTCTTTCAACTTAAAAAAAGAAACCGTAGTAAGACCACAGTTATAGTTTACTTTATGTACAGTATACTAATCTGCTTTATACATAGTAAAATTGTTAATCCAAATTTTTGCCCACAGAGAATACATGTCTCAAATTATTAGGAGGAATATAGGACAGATAAGAAACCACCCATGTAGAGAACAATTACTTTGGAAGTTGAGCCAACTGAAATCACAATAGGATTTGAGTCATTCCTTACCATCTGGTTTAGGAGGGGTGCCTGATTGGGCATCCCACCATAATGTGGCGGACAGGACACACCTCGGCCGTTGGCGGTGCCCACCTCCCGAGTGAGTTGCATGGAGTTGCTGCTCTGATCATCTCCAGAGGAGGCTCGGCGTGTGGGTGGCAAAGACTTCCCTCCATTCTCCATAGGCTGCTGTTTCCTGCCAGGCCCTTCAGAGTCCCGGGAACGGGTACAAACATGACTTCCACCACTTCGCCCTGCACGACTCCGTCTCTTCTCACGCTTTTCATCTTCTCTGACCCAAAATTCTTCGTCTGTATCTCCATCTTCACCAGGAAAATGTTTCATCATTGCACGATGGAAACATCGCTCTAAATTGTCAGACATCTTGGTATACTCTATAGGAAGGAAAAAAAGGACTGGCCACAAAAGACAATGCTACTGATAAAGCAATAGAACAAGCAACAGGGTGAACTCTAAATTTAACTCAGCTTGAACATGTGTTACGCTGCAGAGCTACAGAAACCACACATGGCTTCTGCCCTAAGGGCTCTAGATGGAATGCTTGGAGCAGTGACTTTAATATTATTAACCCAAACCAGTTAAAGGTTAGTTTTTTAGGCTAAACAAAAACATATTACATATAATCACTGACTTCACCTAGTAAAAAACTAAGACATTTTGAGCTACTGCATCAATGACTCCACGGTTCTGTACCCAGACTTGTATATACTGCTAGGGATATACTCTATGAACTTCTCAAAATGATGTGTATTCAGATCAAACTCCTACCCTACTCACCACTACTCTCCCCATTATATTTTCGACAATTCCTGAATATAGTCTTCATGTCATTTACAAATTCTTCCTTGGTACAGTATAAACCGCCATTCAGTTTCTTCTCCATGCTTGAAATATCCATGGGAACCTAAAAAGGGGACACAATTATAATATACGGAAGCAAAACGTCTCAGATGAGACAAAGCAATCATGTCATTAGGAGTTGCTCAAAAGCCTCCAGTACCCTGATTCTCAAGGAATAACAGACGAACTTAAAGCAAAACAACAAAAAAGAAAACCAAATCCAACAAAAATCAAAAGACACGACTTAGTATATGTAAGTACAAAGGCAATGTCTACCTTAATAATCTGGTAATAGTTTGGAGCATAAGATTCATCCACAGGTTCTAAAAAGGGCCAGGAATCCTTGTGAGCCTTTACCACATCTAGAACTGAGAGGCAGAGAGAGCTTATTTAACACTCAAGTGGGTGTACTTCTACCAGAAATACAATATTGGGAATGGGAACTGACCTTTATACATGGCAGTGAAATCATCATCCAACTCAAAGCTGTGAATAAGAAAATAAGAAATAGTAACTCTGACCATCTTCTTCCCTAGGACTTTTAATTCAGTCATAGACACATAGTTGACTGCACCAAGATCTGGAATAATCTTTATTAAAAAAAAAAAAAAAAAAAAAAAAAAAAAAAAAATAAAAAAAAAAAAAAAAAAAAAAAAAAGCCTGATACTGTTAATACACTTGAGAATAGCAAAGGTTAGTATCCTTAAGCAAAAAAATAAAAAAAGAATTTGTTTCATCTATAAAATGTTGATGAGCCAGAACTAGCATATTGTATCTCAGGTTTTATTCTAGTCTACAGGCATTTTTGTGAGACACACCCATACGCACGCACGCACGCACGCACCCACACACCACCCCCCCACACCAAAAAAAAAAAAAAAAAAAAAAAAAAAAAAAAAAAAAGCCAGTGCTGGGAGGCTAAAGGCAGGAATTGCTTGAGTCCACGGGTTTGAGATCACCCTAGGCAACATAGTGAGACCTCGTGTCTAAAAAACTGCTGTGTGTAGTGGTAGGGGCCTGTACCCCAGCTACCTGGGAGGCTGAGGCTAGGATTCACTTGAGTCCGTGGGATTGGAACTACCCCAGACAACACAGCAAGAACTAGTCGCAAAAAAACAAACAAAAAAAACTACAGGAGAATGAGAATCTTGAACTGACTATGACCAACGAACCATACAGGGTTGTTTTAATGATTTGGAGAGAAAAGTACTTTAGCACGATATCTGAATTTTAAAAAGTTGTTGACTGCTACGACTAGTATTGTTAAATACTTACAGATCTTTAGTCTTTTTTTCTTCCCTCATGGGGGAATTAGGGTCCAGATGGGAAAGTTCTGGGGGGAGCTCTTTCCCTTGAGCCAGCAGCCATGCTCTTTCTTCCCTGAGCTTTCTTCTTTTGGCTCGATCTACAAGGAAAACAAAATATTAGTGTACAAGTGACTTAAATATTCTCTAGATGATTTCATCTTCATTTTGAGAAAATGAACAAATATAAACAAAATAGTATGAAATCATTTTTGCTTCTTCTTTTTTTTTAAAGAGATTAGGTCTCACTATGTTGCCTGGGGTAGTCTCGAACCCGTGTACTCAAGTGATTTCTAGCAGCCTTCCTGAGTAGCTGGGATTACAGGCATGCATCACCATGCCTGGCTTTTTTTTTTTTTTTGTGGCTCCTTTTGCCATCTTTTTTTGGTAATTACAATGATTCTGTAAAGGCTTTATGAAAAACGGAAATGAGGAAATAGTTCCCTCAGTTGAACTAAGTTCAAGTTGGGGGATATAAAGGTGGTAAGATGTACTGGATGGGAAAGCAAAAGAAAAACATAATTAGAAGAAAAAGGCAAAAATGCAAGACAGAGGATTAGTTTTCTTTTGACAACCTGAGAACTTTTGTATCTTTATGTCAGAAAAACCCAACATCCAGACTTCCAAAACAAACATATACAGGATTTTATAGGCACACACATGCTCAAGGTTTTGAATTTACAAATGCATCCATGCACATCATTTGTCTTTGCTTTCCACCCACCCCCACCACTGGCAATGGTCCCTACCAAACCAGTGGCAGTAATTAAGTTTGGCTGGGAACAAGTGAAAGATGCCAGATGGAACTGGCAGGAACTGGGAGGGAGGGATAATTTTTTTCTGGCTCACAGTCATAGTAACGAGAAACCCTTGGCATTCCATTGCTGGCGTGATGGGGCACTTACTGCCAGCAGGGAACAAGAAGGTCAGGAATAAAGAGGCAGCAAAGAGATGAGAAACAATGTAAGCCAGGGTGACAGAGAAACCAGGGCAGGTCCTCTATTTTCTTCCCCAAGGGAAAGACTCCACACATCTGCCTACGTAGCTTGAGTGTGACATGAGTCCAAAAACTGTTCCTTCTTGTCAAGTTCCATCTGATTTGTATCCTTGTTTCTGGATTATCTTCATTCATAAATAATCTAGGTCTGCTATAATTAATTACAGGAACTTGGTTATCAACAATTCTAACGAATTTTCTTTTAAAAAGAGAATGATTTCAAGTTTAAAGAAAAATGTAAAAAATTTACAGATGCACCTACCATGTACATGTACCTACCAAACTTTCAAATATTAACAATTTACTTTATTAACTTTAAGATAGTATTTGACTGCTCAATAATCTGTTTCCTAGTTGACTGCAATTATTTCTCATTTTGTAGAAAAATGTTATAATGACTTTTTAATGCTGGATGTAAAACCTGAAACCATAAAACATACAGAAAATAGGCAAAACACTCAATGACATTGGCTTTAGGGATTTTTTTTGGTGTTTGACAAGAGAAACAAAAGCAAAAATAAACAATTGGAACTACATAAACTAAAAAGCTTTTGCTCAGCAAAAAACTATCATTAAAGTGAAAAGACAACCTGCCAAACAGGAGGAAATGTTTGCATATCACACATCTGACAAGGGGCTGACATCCAAGATCTACAAAGAACTCATACAACTCAATCAAAAAATGGGTAGAGGGAGGCCGGGCATGGTAGCTTGTGCCTGTAAGCTTCTGCCTATGAAGCGGCCGGGGCTAGGGATCGAAGTTTGAGTCCCGCCTGGGGTCTGTAGTGATACCTAGTTCCAAAAAAATAGCTGGGTGTGGTGGTACACGCCTGTAATCCCAGCTACTTGGGAAGCTGAGGCTAGGGAATGCTTGAGTCTGTGGTACCCTGGGCAACGAGAGCCTGTGGTTCCACGGCAAAAATAGCGAGACCTAGTCTCAAAAAAAAAAAAAAAAAAAAAAAAAAAGGGGGTAGAGGGGTGGTTGTGCTCTCTTAAACAGAGGGTGCAGGTGGGGAGTGGGTAAATTGCTCCCTTACGGGGAAAGCTGGCTACCTCCATGCAGCCTCGGCCCCCCTTCCTCCTACAGGTTGAGGAGGTGGGGGCTGGAAAACTGCCAGGTGTGGGCTTAGGGAGAAGGTCCCTTCTGGTTTATTCCGAACTCAGCCATTCCTCAGTCTGAACGAGAAAAAACAACCCAGATACAGATATACTGGAAGAGACAGAAATAAAGGCTTTGAACACACCCATCACCTGCCCAAAAAGAGCATGGTTGGAACTCTGAGACACAAGACGGTTGTGGACAAGAATGAAGACATATCACCAAGTAACACCAAAACATTTCTGGTGCTGGGGCTAAACTATCCACACAGAGACTTTCAATGTGAGCAAGGAGTTCCCCCATCTCAATGGGGGAGCAAAGTCACAAAGAAGTGTCAGTGGACTACAGAGAACTGTGAACCAAAAGAGAGGAGTGAGCCAGACCAACCACCGGCTGAGGTCTGTTCCCACCAGAGAACTTCCCCATGGTCAATGGCTGGGAATTGGTTTCCCAAAGCCAGTTACCCGAGCTACAGGGTCACAAAAGCAATAGGGGACAAACAACAGAATGAGTGGATGAAACAACCATTAAGAACAAGGAGACACTAAAACCAGAGATCATAAGCATCCTGAGAAAAAGTGACTGTCACTTTCACCACAGGAAATTCCACAATGAAGAAATGGGAGAGTGACTCTACACACCAGACTCACAGGATGTTCACCGACATGCTGAGAAGGGCCACCTGCCCTAAGGTAATTCATGGAAATCTGATCAACCTGGTCTGTAGTCCCCCAAGAATGTGGAACTTCACCCAGGAGGACACTGCTTCAGAAAGAACACAAAGAGACCAATAGGCCAATCATCAACCAACACCCAACGATGAGAAAGGAACTGGAGAAACCAGAGGGCGGACCAGGGGAAGGGGAGGAATGAGGAGGGAGAAGGACCATGCCTACAAACATGAGCTATGTAAGCAAACAGTAAGAAATATAAAATTAATTTTAAAAAAAGGCATGAGCAAACAAGAGGCTTACACAAAAATGGCATTCTGCTTACGCACCGTTGCTCAATAAACTACCCTGAAATTCAGGTGTGAAAAGTAAAAAGGGTGGAAAAACTAAATATACATTTCTTCTTCCAAGAAGACATACAGATAGTCAATAACACATGAAAAAAAAGCTCATCATCATATGTGAGAATAAACCATATTGAAAAAAAAAAAAAAAAACCCAAGAATTAGTGTTAGTGAAGGTGTGAAGTTTTTCTCCACTCCTTTCTGGAACCCTTGTATACTGCTGATGGGAATATAGACTGCTCTAACCTTTCTAGAAAACCTGGAGTTCCTCAAAATACTAAAAACAGGTCTACCAAATGATCCATAATCATACTCCTTGATATACTGGCAAAGAATGCAAAAACATTAATTCAGAGGAATATATGCAATCCTACACAGCACTATTTACAATAACAAGCTATGGAACAATCTAATGGGCCCCAATTTGTCAAAAGAGTGGTTGAAAATGTGGTATAGATAAAAAAAGAAATCTGATTTATCTACAATGAGAGACGAAATATTGCCATTACATGTGTGAAACTGGATGAGACAATGTTAAGCAAAATAAATCAGGAGAAACAAATAACAGATGACATATTCATATGTGGAATACAAAGAAACAACAAAAACCCAAAACTAAACCAAAACAAAACCTAGAAATTTGAGTGTGGGATCAAACTACTTGGGGGACTAAGGAATACAGAGGAGAGGAGGTCCAATGGACTATGGTGGAGCATCATAGGTGACTGGTGGAGTGGTAACTTTCTACATCTGAAAAGAAGTGAACATATTCTCTGAAATCATATAGTGCTCATATCTAACACTACCTCAAAAAAAAAAGTCACAAGAAGATGATCTTTTAACACATTTTGTGTGTATGTATGAAAATTCTCTTAAAAACTGCCAGAGTTAACTTTATCAGGCACTGTCTGTTTTCCAAAGGTCTGTATTTATTCATTCAATAGTGACTTGTGTTACCTAACGTCCATTTTGGTGTGGTTACACTACTTGTGCCAAACTGGTGGATATGATAGAACCTCATGGTTTTCAGTTGTATTTCCCAGAGTAGAGACATCTTGTTTACCGGTCATTTGGTATTCTCTTCTGTGAATTTTCTCCTGATACTCCACTGTATTTTCCTGAGGTTGCTGGATTTTTTTTACTGATTTAAAGTACTTTATGTAACATTTGATAGCTAATCTGTTGGTACATATTAATACCTTCTTCCCCTTTGTTTTGTCATATCACTTGGTGGTGTTTATGCCATATGTAAGTTTCAAGCAATTAACAAATATATTAATCTTTACCCCCTGAGAGTTTGTGCTTTTGCATTTAATGTTATTTTCTTAGACAGTAACCTGTGTTTTCTTCAAAAGGGTTTTATATATTCTCCTACGAGAAGCAGAGATGTAATTTCTTCCCCATCAGTGAGCAACAGTGCTGGTCTCACACACTTAAGAACCCACAGCCCCTCCGCCCCTCCCCTCCAGGTCTGTTTCTGTGTATTCTACTTCTTGATCATTATTTCTTCTCTGCCAATACCATTCCCTCACTAACTGTGGCTCATTTTTTAGCTATCTGGTGTAATGAGTGTTTCTGTCAAATTAATTTTGCCAATTGTCTTGGTTATGCTTGACCCTTTGTTCATCTGCATATTTTTAGGAATATGAAATTATTTAATATCATATACTAGGGTCAAACTTTCCCACTTGTACAGTTTTAAAATTTTTCAAAGTTTTAAAAATAATCCTGTTAATAAAAAATCCAATAAAGCTCATCTTGGTTGATGGGGCGCTCAAATTCAGTTTACTATTTGGACAGTACTCCCTCCAAAACTTAAATTGGAGTAACTGGGTCATTTTGTTTTTGCAGAATTTCCCACTTCTATATTTAGATGGTGCCATCCTTATTATGGTATTAAGGTATCACCCTCCCCCATGAATTTCCTGTAAACTGGTAGCATATTTGAGGTTTTGATCAAGCAGGTTTGGTTTCTGGCAATATGTTTCATAGATGATACAGTGTAAGTTCTTTTTCTCTGCATCAGTAGACTTATTTGGTTATCTCTTTTTGTGATGTTAAAAGTTTATCAGTGTTAGATTGATCCATTATAAATTTCTTCATTGGTCTTTTTTTTTTTTTTTTTTTTTGAAACTAGGTCTTGCTATTTTTGCTCATGGAACCGCAGGCTCATGTTGCCCGGGGTACCAAAGACTCAAGCGATCTCCCAGCCTCAGCTTCCCAGGTAGCTGGGATTACAGGCGTGCACTACCACGCCCAGCTGTTTTTTTGGGACTAGGTCTCGCTACGTTGTCTCAAACGGCGATTCCTGGCCCCAGACGATCGCTTCATAAGCTTACAAGCACGAACCACTGTGCCCAGCTCATTGGTCTTCTATTTAAGAACTGTTGATGATTAACCAGAGTTTCCAAACAGAAAATGATCATGTGCTATTTACGCAAGACTTTCCAGATATTTACCTGGTAACTCTAAAAATGCAAAGAAGTTCATTCATTATAGACAATGGCTGCTTTAGGGTTGGGGACTGCAAACAACAAACTATAGTGAGGGAGGGAGAGAGCACTCTGCTTCTGTAACAATTTTAATGGGAAAAAGCCCTTTAAGGCATTCAAGCTGAAACATTTACTCCTGACAGAAAATCTCTTAATTTAGGATATATTTTAATTATCTCCTGAAATTCTGAGAAACACTTTGTCTAGACCCATTCTTTGATTACTTGTTATTCCACTCCTACTATTGCTGCTATATTTACTGACCAAATTCTTTTCAATTATTTGTATCTGAAGTACAGTCTGTAGAGGAAACAAAAATGCTTTCTTTCCCTCTAAGTTTATCAGTTTTTTTTTTGTTTGTTTTTTTTTTTGAGACTAGGTCTCACTATTTTTGCCCGTGGAACGGCAGGCTCTCGTTGCCCAGGGTACCACAGACTCAAGCAATCCCCAGCCTCAGCTTCCCAGGTAGCTGGGATTATAGGCATGCGCCACCACGCCCAGTTAGTTTTTGGAACTAGGTCTCCTACGGGCCCCAGGCGGGACTCGAACCGCGATCCCTAGACCCGGCCGCTTCATAGGCTGAAGCTTACAGGCACGAGCCACCGTGCCTGGCCTAGTTTATCAGTTTTTTAGTAACAAGTTGTACTATAATCTCCTCAGATTTTAGTGCCTTATAGAAAACACCACTAATGAACACATGCATTTACAACATATTTGATGCTTTTTAATTTACTGCGATCTTGTTTTGTTTATTCCAATGCTCAAAATATCTTGTCTTTGGTCAATGAAAGACCCTTCTGGTCTCTAGTTGTACAGTATTTGTTTACTCTGCCTTTCCACCTTTGGAAGGTAAATGCTACGAAAGCAGTAACTTTTTTAAATACCAAATTCTAAGAACAGTGCTTGGCACAGAATGGTGTTTAAAAAGCATTTGTTGACTTAAAGAATAATTTATAACATAAATATTATTAATCTTACAGGAATAGAAACTAAGCCACATAAGAAAGTTTTGGATTCTGTAGATTACAAATCAAATGACAAGAATACTCTCAATTAAGAATCTACTGAAAACACAGCTACAAATACACACACACACACACTAGTGAATACTAGTGAAATATACAAATGCCAGTTATGGTCTTAAGGAATTTAAATCTAGTAATGGAAATAAACATTATGTGGCACAGGTTACAATTGTATATTAAATCATGATTTATTAGGCCTTGCTTATATATAGAACTACTATCTAATAAACCCAGAGGTGGTTGTGAGCTTTTGTTTCAACTATAAATGAAAGAAAAATCTCCTTACCACAAGAACTGAACCTAAACCTGAAAAAATTGTCTGTCCTAATAATTTCAATGACATTTTGGATTTGTTCAGAGCCATAGCTCTGATAAAAAGTACTGCTAAGACTTTTCTTAAAGATATTTCAAGTGTTTATAATTGTTTTTGGGAATATTTACAGTTGTCATTTAAGCATCAATTTTTTCCTATTTTTGCAGAAAAGCAACAAGCAGAGCCTGAGAAGAATAGCAAGATAACAAATCTAAGGGCTCCTGCAGAAACACAAAGTTAGATCATATAGTGAGATGCAACACAAAGTTGTATAAGAAACCTAAATAGGAACTGTCAGGACAGTGTAGTTTAATGAGTAGGCTAGTTTCAGCTATTAGGTTAATTCTCATGCATACATTGTCCCATACTGCTCAAAAAGTCCACATACCTTCCACTGCTTTGACCTTTTCCTCCAGCTCTCGTTTCCTCTCTTCCTTCAGCATCTGCTCCTGCTCCTTCTTCTGCACTGCAAGGAGAATCTGTCGTTCTTCCTCCTCTTCTTTGCGTTTCTGTTTTTCTAGTCTGGTAAGCACAGGTGTTTCCTATGAAGAGAGAGAAAAAATAAAGAGTCAATACAGAAAAACACAATACCACCTTTTGGAAGAGTCAAGAATTCTGTTTTTATTCAATTCAATAGATGAAATAAATAGGGTGGGAATTTTCAAAATCATGGTAGATTTTATCATTGACAGAAGGAGTGTACGGATATATAAGCACACTAACATTAAAACATTTCAGACAGGGTAAACATTTCTGGCCCAGTAAGGTTCACAATTTATAGCTGCTGAGTTTTTAAATTGAGATCACGTTTGTTTAAAACACTGTATGCCAGGTGTATAGTTTTTCACCTCAGCTATGCTGTATTTCATAACATATTCACTGCGAAATGCACAATCATCATCAAACACCAAACAACTTCCTCCCCACCTTCTTTGGTAATCATCAATTTGTTGTTAGAGTTTGAGGGTTTGTTTTTGTAGAGTTTGTTTTTGTTTTGCTTTATATTCCACAAATGAATGAAATTAAAATTCTTTTTTTCCCCTTATTTTACTTAGCACAATCTTCCTGAAGGCCTGTCCATGGCAAGATGCCATATTAGATTATATCACAGAGCCTTAATTCATTCATCTGTCACAAGACACCTGGGATGCTCCATGTCTTGGCTGTTGTGAATAGTGCTGCCCTGAACACAGGGGGGTGTGAATCCTTATTATTTTCATATTCCTCAGGTAAATATCCCCGAATGAGATAATTGGGCCATGCGGTAGTTTTTAATTTTTTGAGAAACTTCCCCACGCTTTTCCAAAGCAGTTGTACCAATTTACATTCCGACTAAGAGGGCACAAGATTTCTCTTGTCCACATTCTCACCAACACAAATTCCTTGATTTTTTTTGACAACAGCCACACTAACTGGTGTGGTTTTGTTTCCCTAATGATAAACAACCTAGACGACTTTTCTGTGTGTCTATTGGCTATTTGCACGTTTTTGGTGAAATGCTCTTTCAGATTCTCAAGATGCCTATTTTTTAGTTAGCTTGTTTCTTGTTGCTGAATTGCTTATATATTAACCTCTTGTCTGACATGTTACTTGCAAATATCTTCTTCTGGGAGATAATCTTATGAATATGCTTGACCAGAGATAAGAAACTGAGGCAGCTCAAACATTTTTAGAGAAATATCTGATGAAAGAGTAATCTTAAAATATGCCCTTCCTTTTAAAAAAAATTTATTTTCATTTTAGTTTTTTTTTAGAGACTAAGGTCTTGCTATGTTGCCTGGGGTTGTCACAAACCTGCAGACTCAAGTGATCCCTAGCCTCAGCCTCCCAGGTACCTGGGATTATAGGTGCATGCCACCACACCGGCAAAATATACTCTTCCTTAAACTAAAAATTCCCAATTTCAAGAACACACACAATTCTGAAACTCTGACTTTTACACTTTACTAATAATGAATAAAATCAGAGATTTGGTGGGAAGGGCCACCATTTTGTGTTAAGAAAAAAAGTAACTGCACAGAAATTTATCAAGATTACTCAGACTGAGGAGCATTTTCTTGCACCAACATTACTAGGAAGACTTCAGGTGCTAACCTGAATGTGACTATCTAAGAAATCGAGTAAGACTCCCCCCACCCCCCCAAAAAAAGCAAACAGAAGGCAGGACCATCACCATTATTATAATTTGCTATAAATATTTCCAAATATTAACTAGTTTCAAGCTATTTTGTGGCCTAGAACATTGAATATAGGACTTTGGTTTATTTTTAATTTTTCCCCTTGATTTTTGTTCTGACACAAAAACTATAACTGTTTTAAAAAATCTTTATTGAGGTTAGTAACTATTGTCTGTCAGAGAACACCTAAGGTGCAGAGATAAGAAAAATGAATCAGTTCTGGACAAGGAAAAATTTAGATTAACATCACAGGAAAGACATTATCAATTTTTCTCTGTAGGTGAAACAGAAATGTGATACTTAATTTTTTTTCCTTTTCTTCAGTAGCAAGAAGACCTATAATTTTCTATTTCAGACAAATTTCCAAAAATATTTTAATAAGAAAATTGAGTTGGGGCCGGGCACAGTGGCTAATGCCTGTAAGCTTCAGCCTATGAAGCGGCCGGGGCTAGGGATCGCGGTTCAAGTCCTGCCTGGGGCCGTAGTGAGACCTAGTTCCAAAAAAATAACTGTGCATGGTGTTACGCGCCTGTAATCCCAGCTACCTGGGAAGCTGAGGCTGGGGATTGCTTGAGTCTGTGGTATCCTGGGCAATGAGAGCCTGCAGTTCCATGGGCAAAAATAGCAAGACCTAGTCTCAAAAACAAAACAAAAAAAAAAAAAAAAGAAAAATTATACTATCCTAAAATTTACAAATAGGTGACGTATATATATAACCACAATGTAATTATTAAAATTGTTTAAGAACTTTTAATGAAATATGAAAATACCCACAATGTTATACTGAGACGTTTCCAGTTTTGCAAAAAATATGTAGAGATGGGCCTGACGCAAAGACATGAAGTGAATACATGATTTGTGAAGACAACTGAATCCTGAGATGAGATTATTGCCTTCTGTAGTTTCTTATCTGCAGTCTACCAAGTTTCCACGTTAACATGTAGAACATGTATAACATTAACAATGCATAACATTAACAATGTATAACATTTCTGGACTCAGAAAAAAATAAACTGGGAAAATCAGTATGAAAGGACATGTTCTAAAATAATTTTTTACTTACTTTACTATGTGACTCTTACTAAGAATTTAAAATTAAAAATTTAAAGCAACAATGGTTGGATACATTTTAAAAAAATTTTGTACATACTGTTTTTTGTATAATTTTAAAATATATTATTTACATATTTTTCTTATGTCACTTAGATTCTAAGATGCATAACTTTTAAGGTGAATTATTTGAAACTAACTATACCTTAACTAAAGTGAAATTCATGTAAGACTAACAATTTTAAAGTATATAATTCAGTGTCATTTAACACGTTCCTCAATGTTGTGTGATCATCACTTATTTTAAGAAGCAAAGCATTCTTAGAACCCACAAGAGAACTTTGTACCCACAAATTGGCCCCAGCTCTGTCAACCACCAATCTATTCTATGAATTACATATTCCAGATGGTTGACATAAAAAGTTTCATATGAATAGTTCAGTCAGCTGTTTTAAATACATTAATATTTGTGAAAAATATTACTATGTAATGATTTAAAGTTACAGCATTCAAAAAGGAAGTCAAAGTTCCTAAACATGTCCATTAAAATTTAGCAAATAAGGCCAGGCATGGTGGCACATGCCTGTAAGCTTTCACTTATGAAGCGACCGGGGCTAGGGATCGTGGTTCGAGTTCTGCCGGGGGCAC
>PVHY01017108.1:0-32205 GCA_004024945.1 Uropsilus gracilis
TGAAATCTCTTTATGTTATACACACGATGGGATACAATAAGATATAAGTCCATATCACCCACAGGGCTTAGTTCAAGATTTCTCCCACTTATTTGCCTTATTTTCATTCAAATTTCTGCTCTTTTAGGCCTTTCAGTCCAACAGGCATTGTTTTCAGCGAGAAACCTCCTGAATTCCATCAGACTCGAAAGTGTGCAGTATAATTCTTTCTGTGACTTCTCTGTACTTTGATGATCATAGATGAAATTTCTCTATGTTTTACACTTCATGGAGTAGAAAATGATAAAAGTCCATATCACCCACAGCTCTTAAGTCATGACTTCTCAAAATTGTAATTATCTCTTTTTCATTAAAATTCCTGCTGATTTAGGCCTTTCAGGCCATTGGGGTATTTTCTGCAAGAAACCTCCTGAATTCAATCAGATACCAAAGGTTGCAGTATATATCTTTCTGTGACTGCTCTGTACTTTGATGATCATAGATGAAATCTCTCTATGTTTTACACTTCATCCAGTAGAAAAGGATATAAGTGCATATCAAACAATCTCTTAAGTCATGATTTCTCACACTTGTTATTAAGTGCTTTTCATTCAAATTCCTGCTGATTTAGGCCTTTCAGGGCTGCAGGCAGTTTTTGCAGCGAGAAACCTCCTGAATTCAATCAGACTCCAAGGTTGCAGTGTATATCTTTTTGTGACTTCTCTGTACTTTGTGATCAAGATGAAATCTATGTTTTACACTACATGGAGTAGAAAAGGATATAAGTCCATATCACCCACAGCTCTTTATTCATGATATTCACACTTGTTATTAAATCTTTTTCAATCAAATTTTGCTGATTTTGGCAGTTCAGGTCACCTGGTGGTGTTTTCAGCCAGAAAACCTACAGAGTTCAAAAAGGAAACAAAGGGTGCAGTATATATCTGTGACTTCTCTGTGTTTGATGTTCATAGATGAACTCTTTCTATGATTACACTTCATGTGATAGAAAAGGATATAAATACATATCATCCAGAGTTCTTAAGTCATGCTTCTTGAACTTGTTATTAAGTCTTTTTCATTCAAGTTCCAGCTGATTTAAGCCCTTTAGGCCACCTGGCAGTTTTTTGAGGGAGATACCTCCTGAATTCAATCAGAAACCAAAGTGTGCAGTATATATCTTTCTGTGATTTCTCTATACTTTGATGATCATAGATGAAATCTCTCCATCTTTTACACTTCATGGAGTAGAAAAGGATACAAGTCCATATCATCCACAGCTCTTATGTCATGATTTCTTGCACTTGTTATTAACCTTTGTTTCACTCAAATTTTGCATGGGCCGACCTTGATGGTGACATTCCTGCATTTTCAGCAACAATGTTCCTGAATTGAAACAGACTAAAGGAGCTTTTTATATCTTAGTTAACGTTTCTCTACTCAGATGTATAGGGATGAAATTTCCCTATGTTTTACACTTCATCGAATAGCACAGTATATAATTCAATCTCACATCCAACTCTTAAGTCATGATTTTTCCCAGTTGTTATTTACACTTTATTCATTCAAATTCCAGCTGATTTATAACTTTCAGGCCAACTGGCAGTGTTTTGAGCAATAAATCTCCTGAATTCAATCAGATTCCAAAGGGTGCAGTATATATCTTTCTGTGACTTCTCCGTACTTTGATGATCATAGATGAAATCTCTCTGTTTAACACTTCATGAAGTAGAAAAGGATATATGTCCATATTACCCACCGCTCTTAAGTCATGTTTCTCGCACTTGTTATTAAATTTTGTTTCATTCAAATTCTAGAATTTAGGACTTTCTGGCCAAATGTCGGTGTTTTCACGAGAAACCTCCTGAATTCAATAGACTCTAATTGGTGCAGTATGTATCTCTCTGTGACTTCTCTGTACTTTCATGATCATAGATGAAATATCTCTACGTTTTACACTTCATGGGTACAAAAAGGATATAAGTCCCGTTCACCCACAGCTATTAAGTCATTATTTCTCGCACTTGTTATTAACCCTTTTTCATTCAAATTCCTGCTGATTTTGGCCTTTCTGGCCACCTGGCAGTGTTTTCAGCCAGAAATCACCTGAATTCAAAAGAAACCAAAGGAGCAGCATATATCTTTCTGAGACTTATCTATACTTTGATGATCATAGATGAAATCTCTACATGTTTTACACTCCATGGAGTAGAAAAGGAGATAATTCCATATCTCCCACAGCCTTTAAGTCATAAATTCTCGCACTCTTATTAACAATTTTTTATTCAGATTTTTGCTGATTTATTCCTTTCAGGCCACCTGGGTTTGTTTTCAGGGAGAAACGTCCTCAATTCATTCAGATACCAATTTGTACAGTATATAACTTTCAGTGACTTCTCTGTGCTTTGATATTATAGATGAAATCTCTCTTATGTTTTACACTTCATGGAGTAGAAAAGGATAAAGTCCGTATCACCAACAGCTCTTAAGTTACTATTTCTCCCTATTTTATTAACTCTTTTTCATTCAAATTCCTACTGATTTGGCCTTTAAGGCCATTTGGCAGTGTTTTCAGCCAGAAAACTCCTGAATTCATTCAGAAATCAAAGGGTGCATATATATTTTTCAGTGACTTCTCTGTAATTTGATGATCACAGATGAAATCTCTCTATGTTTTACACTTCATGCAGTAGAAAAGGATATATGTTCATATAACCCACAGTTCTTAAATCATTTTACATGCACTTTTTATTAAGACTTTTTCATTCAAGTTCTAGCTGATTTTGGCCGTTCAAGCCATCTTTCGGTGTTTTCAGTGATATACCTCCTGAAATCAATCAGATACCAAAGGTGCAGTATATATCTTTCTGTGATTTATCTGTACTTTGATGATCACAGATGAAATCTCTCTATGTTTTACACTTCAAGGATAGAAAAGGATATAAGTCCATATCACCCACAGCTCTAGAGTAATGTTTCTCACATGAGTTATTAACATTTTTTAATTCAAATTCCTAGGATTTAGGCCTTTCAGGACAACTGGCGGTGTTTTCAGTGAGTAACTTCCTGAATTCAATCAGACTCCAGTGGGAGCAGTATATGTCTTTCTGTGACATCTCTGTACTTTGATGATCATAGATGAAATCTCTCTATGTTTTACATGTCAACCAGTAGAAAAGGATATATGTCCATATCACCCACAGCTCTTAAGTCATGATTTCTCGCACTTGTTATTAACTCTTTTTCATTCAAATGCCTTCTGATTTAGGACTTTCAGGCCACCAGGTGGTGTTTTCAGCCAAATACCTCTTGAATTCAATCAGACACCAAAGGGTGTAGTATGCCTTTCAGGTCAACTGGCGGAGGTTTCAGTGATAAACATCCTAAATTCAACCAGACTCCAAAAGTTGCCCTATTTAGCTTTCTGTGACTTCTCTGTATTTTGATAATCATCAATAAAATCTTTCTATGTTTTATACTTCACGGAATAGAAAAGGATATAAGTCCATATGACCCACAGCTATTAATAATGATTTCTCGCAATTGATATTAAACTTTGTTTCACACAAATTCCTGTATGGTTCGACCTTGAGGGTCAATTTCCAGTATTTTCCACGTCAATACTCTTGAATTAAAACAGACTACATAGCAGCAGTTTATATGTTACTTAACGTTTCTCCACCCAGATGTATAGCGATGAAATTTCCTTATGTTGTACACTTCATCGAATAGCACAGGATATAAGTCCATCTCACCTCCAGCTCGTAAGTCATGATTTCTTGCACTTGTTATTAAACCATTTTTCATTCAAATTCCAGCCGATTTAGGCTTTTCAGGCCAACTGCTGGTGTTTTCACGAGATACCTCCAGAATTCAATCAGACTCCAAAGGGTGCAGTATATATCTTTCTATGACTACTCTGAACTTTGATGATCACAGATGAAATCTCTCTATGTTTTACACTTCATCCAGTGGAAAAGGATATAAATCCATATCACCCACATCTCTTAAGTCATTATTACTCGCACTTGTTATTAACTCTTTTACACTGAAATTCCTGCTGATTTAGGCCTTTCACTCCACCTGGTGGTTTTTCAGCAACAAGTCTCCTAAATTCAATCAGACACCGAGGGGTGCCGTATATATCTTTCTGTGACATCTCTGTATTTGATGATCATAGATTAAATCTATGTTTTACACTTCATCCAGTAGAAAAGGATATAAGTCCATATTATCCACAGATCTTAAGTCATGATTTCTCTCTCGTTATTAATAATTTTTCATTCAAATCCAGGAGATTTAGGTCTTAAAATCCACCTGGCCATGTTTTCAATGAGATACCTCCTGAATTAAATCAGACACCAAAGGGTGCAGTATATATCTTTATGTGACTTCCTATGTTTTGATGATCATAAAGGAAATCTCTTTGTTTTACACTTCATGGTGAAGAAAAGGATATTATCCATATAACCCACAGCTCTTAAGACATTTTTCTTGCACTTGTTATTAATCTTTTTTTCATTCAAATTCCATGGATTTAGGCTTTTCAGGCCAACTGGTGGTGTTTTCAGGGAGAAACCTCATGAATTCAATCAGGCTCCGCTGGGTACAATATATATCTTTCTGTGATTATGTGTACTTTGGTGATCATAGATGAAATCTCTATATGTTTTACACTTCATCCAGTAGAAAAGGATATAAGTCCATATCACCCACAGTTCTTAAGTCATGATTTCTCACACTTGTTATTAACCTTTGTTTCACTCAAATTCCTGCATGGGTTGGCCTTGAGGGTGAACATCCAACAAATTCAACGACAATACTCCTGAATTGAAACAGACTCCAAAGTAGCCATTTATATCTCACGTAAAATTTCTCTACTCGGATGTATAGGGATGAAATTTCCCTATTTTGTACAGTTCATTTTATAGCACAGGATACAAGTTCATCTCACCTCCAGCTCTTAAGTCATGATTTCTCCCACTTGTTTTAACCCTTTCCTCATTCAAATTCCAGCCAATTTATGCATTTCAGGTCAACAGGCAATGTTTTCAGCGAGAATCCTACTGAATTCATCAGACTCCAAAGGGTGAAGTATATATCTTTATGTGACTTCTCTGTACTTTGATGATCATAGATGAAATCTCTCTATGTTTTACACTTCATCCAGTAGAAACGGATATAAGTCCATATCACCCACAGCTCTTAAGTCATGTTTCTCACACTTTTTATTAATCTTTGTTTAATTCAAATTCCAGGGATTTAGGCCTTTCTGGCCAACTGATGGTGTTTTCTGCGAGAAACCTCTTCAATTCAATTAGACTCCAATTGGTGCAATACTTATCTTTCTGTAGACATCCTGTACTTTGATGATCATAGATGAAATCTCTCTATGTTTTACACTTCATCCAGGAGAAAAGGATATAACTCCATATTACCCACAGCTCTTAAATCATGATTTCTCACACTTGTTCTTAACTCTTTTTCATTCAAATTTCAGCTGATTTACGACATTCAGGCCACCTGGCGGTGTATTCAGAGACAAACCTTGTGACTTCAATCACATTCCAAACGGTGCAGTATATATCTTCATGGAACCTCCCTGTACAATCATGTTTATAGATGAAATCTCTCTATGGTTTAACTTCATGGGGTAGAAAAGGATATAAGGGCATATCACCCACAGATCTTAAATCATTATTTCTCCAACTTGTTATTAACCCTTCTTTCATCAAATTCCTCTTATTTAGGCCTCAGGCCATAAGGAAGTGTTTTCAGGGAGAATACTCCTGAATTCAATCAGACTCCTAAGGGTGCATTATTTATCCTTCTATGAGTTCTCTGTACTTTGATGATCATAGATGAAATCTATGTTTTACACTTCATGGGGTAGAAAAGGATATAAGGGCATATCATCCACAGATCTTAAGTGATTACTTCTCCCACTTTTTATTAACCCTTTTTACATTCAAATTCCTGCTGGTTTACGCCTTTCAGGACAACAGGCAGAGTTTTCAGCGAGAAATCTCCTCAATTCAATCAGACTCCAAAGGGTGCAGTATATATCTCTATGGAACTTCCTGTACATTGATGTTTATAGATGAAATCTCTCTATGTTTTACTCTTAATGGAGTAGAAATAGAATATAAGTCCATATCACCCATAGATCCTAAGTCATAATTTCTCCCACTTGTTATTAACAAATTTTTCATTCAACTTCCTGCTGGTTTAAGTCTTTCAGTCCAACAGACATTGTTTTCAGGTGAAAACCTCCTGAATGGAATCATACTCCAAAGAGTGAAATATATATCTTTCTGTGACTTCTCTGTTTTGTTCATCATAGATAAAACCTATGTTTTACACTTCATGGAGTAGAAAAAGATGTAAGTACGTATGACCCACAGATCCGAAGTCATGATTTCTCCCTCTTGTTATTAACCCTTTTTTCATTCAAATTCCTGCTGATTTAGGCCTTTAAGTCCAACCGGCATTGCTTTCAGCAAAAAACCTCCTGAATTCAATCAGACTTCAAAATGTGAAGTATACATCTTTCTGTGACTTTTCTGTACTTTGACGATCATAGATGAAATCTATGTTTTACACTTCAAGGAGTATAGAAGGATATAAGTCCATATCACCCACAGATCTTCGGTCCTGATTTCTCCCACTTGTTATTATCGTTTCTTTCATTCCAATTACTCTTGTTTAGGCCTTTAAGGCCATAAAGCAGTGTTTTCAGGAGAAAACTCCTGATTTCCATCAGGAACCTAAGATTGCATTATATATCTTTCTGTGATTTCTCTGTACTTTTATGATCATAGATGAAATCTCTCTAGATTTTACTCTTCATGGGGTTGAAAAGGATATAAGTCCATATCACCCACAGATCTTAAGTCATGATTTCTCCCACTTGTTAAAACCCTTTTTTCATTCAAATTCCTGCTACCTATGCCTTTCAGGCCAATAAGCATTGTTTTCAGGGAGAAACCCCCTAATTCAATCATATTTCAAAGGGTGCAGTATATATCTTTCTGTAATTTCTCTGTTCGTTGATGTTCATAGATGAAATCTATCTATGTTTTACAATTCATGGGGTAAAAAGTATATAAGTCCATATCACCCACAGATCGTAACTCAAGATTTCTCCATCTGCTATTAACCCTACTTTCATTCAAATTCCTATTATTTATGCCTTTCTGGCCTTAAATCAGTGTTTTTAGGGAGAAAACTCAAATTCAGTTAGACTCCTTAGATTGCATTATATATATTTCTTTGACTTCTCTGTACTTTGATAATCAAAGATGAAATCTCTCTTATGTTTTACACTTCATGGGGTACAAATGGATATAAATCTGTATCACCCACAGATCTTTAGTCATGATTTCTCCCACTTGTTAAATCACTTTTTTCATTCAAATTCCTGCTGTTTAGGACTTTCAGGCCAACAGGCAGTGTTTTCAGCAAGAAACCTGAATTCAATCAGACTTCAAAGGGTGCAGTATCTATCTTTCTGTGAGTTCTCTGTACTTTAATTATAGATGAAATCTATATTTTACGCTTCATGGGGTAGTAAAGGATCTAAGTCCATATAACCCAGAGATTTTAAGTCGTGATTTCTCCCACTTGTTATTAACCCTTTATTCATTCAAACTAATGCTGGTTTAGGGCTTTCAGTTTAACAGACACTGTTTTCAGCGAGAAAACTTCTAAATTCCATCACACTCCAAAGGTGCAATGTATATTTTTATGGAACTTCCCTGTTTGCTGATGTTTATTGATGAGATCACTCTATGTTTTACACTTCTTGGAATAGAAAAGAATATAAGTCCATATCACCCACAGATATTAACTCATGATTTCTTCAACTTGTTAATAAACCATCTGTTATTCAAATTACTCTTATTTTGGCCTTTCTGCCATAAAGCAGTTTTCTCAGGAGAAAACTCCTGAATTCAATCAGCCTCCTATGATTGCATTATATATCTTTCTGTGACTTCTCTGTACTTTTATGATCATAGATGAAATCTCTCTATGTTTAACACTTCAGGGGTAGAAGAGGATATACTTCCATATAACCAACAGATCTTAAGTCATGATTTCTCACACTTATTATTAACCCTCCTTTCATTCAAATTCCTCTTATTTAGGCCTTTCAGGTCATAAGGCAGCTTTTCAGGGAGAAAACTCCTGAATTCAATCAGACTCCTAAGGGTACATTACATATTTTTCGGTGACTTCTCTGTACTTAGATGATCATAGTTGAATTCTCTCTATGTTTTACACTTCAGTGGTAGAGAAGGATATAATTCCATACAACCCACAGTTCTTAAGTCATGATTTGTCCCACTGTTAAAACACCTTTTTTCATTCAAATTCCTGCTGTTTAGGACCTACAAGCCAAAGAAAGTATTTTCAAGCAGAAACTTCCTGATTTCAATCAGATTCCAAAGGGTTTTTTTATATTTCTGTGACTATTTTGTTCTTTGATGATCATAGATTAACTCTCTCTGTATTTTACACCTCATTGGGTAGAATATGATATAAGTCCATATCACCCATAGATCTTAAGTCATGATTTCTCCCAGTTGTTACTGTTTTTTCTTTCAAATTCATGCTGGTTTAGGCCTTTCAGTCCAACAGGCATTGTTTTCAGCTATAAACCTCTTGAATTCAATCAGAATACAAATGGTGCAGTATATATCTTTCTGTGACTTCTCTGTACTTTGATGATCATAGATGAAATCTATGTTTTACACTTCATGGTTTAGAAAAGGATATAAGTACATATCACCCACAGATCTTAAGTCATGATTTCTCCCACTTTATTTTAACTCTTTTATCATTCAATTCCTGCGGAATTAGGCCTTTCAGGCCAACAGGCAATATTTCCTTGAAAATTCTCCTGAATTCATTCAGACTCCAAAGGGTGCAGTATATATCTTTCTGTGACTTCTCTATACTTTTGAAACAGTGTGAAAGAAGACTTTCTGTCTTTAACTTTAACTGTATACACCTATCTGCTTGCTTTTCTCTACAAAGCAGCTACATACTCTTCATTGTCATTTTCACTGATCACCTTTACCTTTGATATGCAAACATCAGCTATCAGCTTCTCTCTGCTTTCATTCCCTCTTTCTGACCTAAAAAGTAAAACATTAAATCACAGTTTAAACTTTCCACTCGTGGGTTCTTACCACCATCCCCAGCCTTCTCAAACAAAATACCAAACCATTGTTAAGACTATCAGCGCAGACTAATTTACTCCTAACAAAGTGATTTCTAATTATCCTAATAATTACAAAAGAAACATGTAAGTCTCAGAATACTTCAACAATGTCCAAAACCTTTCTCAGTATTGTCCATTTTCAGGGAGAAAACTCCTGAATTCAATCAGACTCCTAAGATTGCATAACATGTCTTTCTGTGACTTTTCTGTACTTTGATGATCATAGATGAAATCTCTCTATGTTTTACACGTCATGGGGTAGAAAAGGAAATAAGACCATATCACCCACAGATCTTAAGTCATGATTTCTCCCACTGTTAAAACACTTTTTTCAATCAATTTCCTGCTATTTAGGCCTTTCAGGCTAACAGGCTTTGTTTTCAGCGAGAAAACTCTTGAATTCAATTAGACTCCAAAGGGTACAATATCTATCTTTCTTTGACTTCCCTGTCTTCTTTGACTTCCCTACTTTGATGATCATAGATGAAATGTATGTTTTGCACTTCATGGATTAGAAAAGGATATAAGTCCATAAGACCCACTGAACTTAACTAATGATTATCCCACTGTTATTAACCATTCTTTCATTCAAATTCCTGCTGACTTAGGCCTTTCCTGCCATAAAACAGGGTTCTCAGGCAGAAATTCCTGAATTCAATCTGACTCCTAAGAAAACATAATATATCTTTCTGTGACTTCCCTGTACTTTGTTGATCATAGATGAATTCTCTCTATGATTTACACTTCAGGGGTAGAAAAGGATATAATTCCATAACACCCACAGATCTTAATTCATGAAATCTCCCACTTGTTATTAACACTTCTTTCATTCAAATTCCAATTATTTGGGCAATTCAGCCCATAACACAGTTTTTCAACGAGAAAACTGAATTCAATCAGACTCCCAAGATACAGTATATTTCTTTCTGTGACTTCTCTGTACTTTGATGATCGTAGGAAAAAATCTATGTTTTGCAATTCATGGATTAGAAAAGGATATAAGTCCATATCACCCACAGATCTAAATTCATGATTTTTCCCACTTGTTATTAACCCTTCTTTCATTCTAATTCCTCTTATTTATGCCTTTCAGGCAGTGTTTTCTGGAGAAAACTCCTGAATTAAATCAGTCTCATAAGATCGCATTATTTATATTTTTGGCTTCTCTGTACTTTGATAATCATAAATGAAGTGTGTTTTACACTTCATGGAGCAGAAAAGTATGTATGTCCATATCACCCACAGATCTTAACTCATGATTTCTCCCCGTTGTTATTAACACTTTTTTCATTCAAATTCCTGCTGATTTAGGCCTTTCAACCATCAGGCAGTGTTTTCAGGGAGAAACATTGTGAATTCAATCACACTCCAAAGGGTGCAGTATTTATCTTTATGGATAGTCCCTGTTCGTTGATGTTTATAGATGAAGTCTCTCTATGTTTTACACTTCATGGAGTAGAAGAGTATGTATGTCCATATCACTCACAGTTCTTAACTCATGATTTCTCCCCGTTGTTATTAACACTTTTTTCATTCAAATTTCTGCTGATTTAGGTCTTTCAGCCATCAGGCAGTGTTTTCAGGGAGATATATTGTGAATTCAATCACACGCCAAAGGGTGCAGTATTTATCTTTATGGAAATTCCCTGTACGTTGATGTTTATAGATGAAGTCTCTCTATGTTTTACACTTCATGGAGTAGAAAAGTATGTATGTCCATATCATCCACAGATCTTAACTCATGATTTCTCCCCATTGTTAGTAACACTTTTTTCATTCAAATTCCTGCTATTTATGCCTTTCAGGCCAAAGGAAGTGTTTCAGGCAGAAACCTCCTGAATTCAATCAGACTCCAAAGGGTGCAGTATATATCTTTCTCTGACTACTCTGTTCTTTGATGATCACAGATTAAATCTCTCTGTTTTACATTTCATGGGGTAGAAAAGGATATAAGTCTATATCACTCACAGATCGTAAGCCATGATTTTCCCACATGCTATTAACCCTTCTTTCATTCAAATTCCCTTATTTAGGCCTTTCTGGCCATAAAGCAGTGTTCTCAGGGAGAAAACTCCTGAATTCAATCAGATACCTAACAATGCATTATATATATAACTGTAACTTCTCTGTACTTTTATGATCATAGATGAAATCTCTCTATGTTTTACACTTCATGTGGTAGAAAAGGATATAAGTCCATGTCACCCACATATCTTAAGTCATGATTTCTCCCACTTGTTAAAACCCTTTTTTTCATTCAAATTCCTGCTATTTAGACCTTTCAGGCCAACAAGCAGTGTTTCAGCGAGAAACGTCCTGAATTCAATCAGACTCCTAAAGGTGCAGTATATATCTTTCTTTGACTTCTCTGTACTTTGATGATCATAGAAAAAATCTGTTTTACACTCCATGGATTTTAAAAGGATATAAGTGCATATCACCCACAGATCTTAATTCATGATTTGTCACACTTGTTATTAACATTTCTTTTATTCTAATTCCTCTTATGTAGGCCTTTCAGGCCATAAAGCAGTGTTCTCAGGAGAAAACACCTGAGTTCAGTCAGGCTCCTAAGATTGCATTATATATCTTTCTGTGACTTCTCTGTACTTTGATGATCATAGATGAAATCTTTATTTTACACTATATGGGTATAAAAGGACATAAGGCCATATCACCACAGATCTTAAGTCATGATTTCACCCACTTGTTAAAACACTTTTTTTATTCAAATTCCTCCTATTTAGGCCTTTCAGGCCAACAAGCAGTTTTTTCAGGGATAAACCTTCTGAATTCAATCAGACTCCAAATGATGAAGTATATATCTTTCTGTAACTTCTCTGTACTTTAATAATCATAGATGAAATATATCAATGTTTTACTCTTCATGGGGTATAAAAGGATATATGTCCATATCACCCGATATTTTAAGTCATGGTGTCTCCAACATGTTAAAACCTATTTGTTATTCAAAGTCCTGCTATATAGGCCTTTCAGGCAAACAAGCAGTGTTTTTAGGGAGAAACCTCCTGAATTCTAACAGATTCCTAAAGGTGAAGTTTATATCTTTCTGTAAATTCTCTGTGCTTTTAGGAGCATAGATGAAATCTCTCTATGTTTTACATTCATGGGGTAGAAAATGATATAAATCCATATCACCCACAGATTGTAACTCATAATATCTCCCACTTGCTATTAACTCTTCTTTCATCAAATTCCTCTTATTAAGGCCTTTCTGACCATAAAGGAGTGTTTTCAGGGAGAAAACTCCTGAATTCAATCAGACTCCTAATATTGCATTATACATCTTGCTGTGACATCTCTGTACTTTGATGATCATAGATGAAATCTCTTGATGTTTTGCACTTCATGGGGTAGAAAAGCATAAGTCCATATCACCCACAGACCTTAAGTCATGAATTCTCCCATATGTTATTAACCCTTTTTTCGTTATAATTCCTGCCATTTAGTCCTTTCAGGCCAACAGGCAGTGTTTTCAGCATGAAAACAACTGAAATCACTCGGACTCCAATGGGTATAGTATATATCTTTCTGTTATTTCTCTGTACTTTGACGACCATAGATGAAATCTATGTTTTATACTTCATAGGGTAGAAATGAATATAATTCCATATCACCTACTGATCTTAAGTCATGACTTCTTCCACTTTTTATTAACCCCTTTTTCATTCAAATTGCTGCTATTTAGGCATTTCAGGCCATCAGGCAGTGTTTTCGGCAAAAAACCTTGTGAATTCAAACATACTGCAAAGGGTGCAGCATATAACTTTATGGAACTTCCCTGTATGTTGATGTTTACAGATAAAATCTCTCTATGTTTTACATTTCATGGAGTAGAAAAGTATGTATGTCCATATCACCCTCAGATCTTAACTCATGATTTCTCCCACTTGCTATTAACCCTGAATTCATTCAAATTCCTCTTATTTAGGCCATTCAGTACATAAAGCATTATTCTCAGGAAAAAATTCTGAATTCAATCAGAATACTAAGAGTGCATTATCTATATTTCGGTGACTTCTCAGTATTTTAATGATCATAGATGAATTCTCTCTATGTTTTACACTTCAGGGGTTGAAAAGCATATAAGTCCATAACACCCACAGATATGTCCCACTTGTTTAATATCTTTTTTCATTCAAATTCCTGCAATTTAGGCGTTCAGTCCTACAGGCAGTGTTTTCAGCCTGAAACTTCCTGAATTCTGTCAGACTCCAAATGGTGCAATAAATATCTTTCTGTGACTTCTCTGTACTTTGACGATCATAGATGAAATCTGTGTTTTACACTTCATGGATTAGAAAGGATATAAGTCCATATCACCCTCAGATCTTAATTCATGATTTGTCCCACTAGTTATTAACACGTCTTCATTCTTCCTCTTATTTAGGCCTTTTAGGCCATGAAGCAGTGTTTTCAGGAAAAAAACCCTGAATTCAATTAGGCTCCTTAGATTACCTTTTATATATTTCTGTGACTTCTCTGTACTTTGATGATCATATATGAAATCTATGTTTTACACTATATGTGGTAGAAAAGGACATAAGTCCATATCACCCACAGATCTTAAGTCATGATTTCTCCCACTTGTTAAAACACTTTTTCATTCAAATTCCAGCTATAAAGGCCTTTCAGGCCAACAAGCAGTGTTTTCAGGGAGAAACCTCCTGAATTCAATGAGATTCCAAATGGTGCAGTATATATCTTTCTGTAACTTCTCTGTACTTTGATGACCATAGATGAAATCTATGTTTTACACTTCATGGGTTAGAAAAGGATATAAGTCCATATCACCCACAGATCTTAAGTCATGATTTCTTCTACTTGTTATTAACTCTTTTTTCATTCAAGTTCTCGTTGTTTTAGGCCTTTAAGGCCAACAGGCTGTGTTTTCAGCAAGATGACTTTTGAATTCAATCACACTCCAAAGGGTGCAGTATATATCTATGGAACTTCCATATACGTTGATGTTTATAGATGAAATCTCTCTTTGTTTTACACTTCATGGAGTAGAAAAATATGTAATTCTATACCACCCACAGATCTTTACTCATGATTTCTTCCACTTGCTATTAATGCTTCTTTCTTTCAAATTCCTCTTATTTAGGTCATTCTGGCCATAAAGCAGTGTTTTCAGGGAAAAAACTCCTAAATTCAATCAGACTCCTAAGATTGTGTTATTTATCTTTCTGTGACTTTTGTGGACTTTGACGATCAATGATGATAGGTGTAATCTCTCTATGTTTTACATTCAGTGTTAGAGAAGGATATAATTCCATATCACCCACAGATCTTAAGTCATGATTTCTCCCATTTATTAAAACCTTTTTTTCCTTCAAATTCCTGCTATTTAATCTTTTGGAGAAAACAGCTGTGTTTTCAGCGAGAAAGCCTCTGAATTTATCACACTCCAAAGCGTGCAGTATATATCTTTCAGTTTCTATTCTATTCTTTTATGATCATAGATGAAATCTCTCTGTGTTTTGCTCTTCCTGGGGTAGAAAAGGATATAAATCCATATCACCCACAGATCTCAAGTCATGATTTCTCCCACTTGTTATTAACCTTTTTTCTCTCGTATTCCTGCTGACGTAGGCCTTTCAGGCCAGTGGCTTTGGTTTCAGCGAGAAAGCCTCTGAATTTATCACACTCCAAAGAGCACAGTATATATTTTTATGGAACTTCCCTGTACGTTGATATTTATTGATGATCAATCTATATTTTACACTTCATGGTGTCAAAAAGGATATAAGTCCATATCACCCACAGAGGTTAAGTCATGATTTCTCCCACTTGTTACTAACCCTTTTTTCATTGAAATTTCTACTGATTTAGGACAATCAGGCCAACAGGCATTGTTTTCAGTGAGAAACCATTTGAATTCAATCACACTCCAAAGGATGCAGTATATCTTTATAGAACTTCCCTATACATTGATGTTTATAGATGAAATCTTTCTATGTTTTACACTTCATGGAGTAGAAATGGATATAAGTCCATATCACCCATAGATCTTAAGAAATGATTTCTCCCACTGTTATTAAAACTTTTCTCATTCAAATTCCTGCTGGTTTAGGCCTATCAGTCCAACAAGCAGAGTTTTCAGCGAGAAACCTCCTGAATTCAATCAGACTCCAAAGGGTGCAGTATATATCTTTCTGTGACTCCTCTGTTATTTGATGATCATAGATGAAATCTCTCTATGTTTTACACCCATGGGGTAGAAAAGGTTATAATTTCATATCACCCTCTTCTCTTAAGTCATGATTTTTCGCACTTGTTATTAAGACTTTTTCATTCATATTCCTGCTATTTTGGCCTTTCAGGCCACGTGGTGGTGTTTTCAGCAAGAAACCTCTTTAATTCTTTGAGACACCAGAGGATGCAGTATATATCTTTGTGTGATTTCTCTGTACTTTGATGATCATAGTTGAAAACTCTCTATGTTTTACACTTAATCTGGCAAAAAAGGATATAAGCCCATATCACCCAAAGATCGTAACTCATGATTTCTCCCACTTGTGTTTAACTCTTTTTCATTCAAATTCCTGTTGATTTAGACCTTTCTGATCACCTGGCAGTGTTTTTAACGAGAAACCTCCTGAATTCAATCAGACACCAAAGGGTGCAGTATATATCTTTCTGTGACTTCTCTGTACTTTCATGATCATAGATGAAATCTCTCCATGTTTTACAGTTCATATAGTAGAAAAGGATATAAGTCCATATCACCAACTTCTCTTAATTCATATTTCTCACACTGGTTATTAAGACTTTTTCATTCAAATTCCTGCTGATTTAGGCCATTCAGGCCACATGGCAGTGTTTTCAGCAAGAAGCCTCCTGAATTCAGTCAGAAACCAAAGTGGGCAGTATGTAGCTTTCTGTGACTTCTCAGTACTTTGATGATCATAGATGAAATCTCTCTATGATTTCCACTTCATGGAGTGGAATAGCAAAAAAGTCCATATAAACTTCAGCTATTTAGTCAAGAGTTTTGGCTCTTGTTATTAACCCTTTTTTCATTCAAATTCCTGGGGATTTAGGCCTTTCAGAAAAACTGTTGTTTTTTTTTTCAGGGAGAAACCTCCTGACTTCAATCAGAGTCCAAATGGTGCAGTATCTATCTTTCTGTGACTTCTCTGTACTTTGATGATCATAGATGAAATCTCTCTCTCTCTGTTATAGACTTCATGGAGTCGAAAAGGATATATGTCCCTATCACTACATCTCTTATGTCATGATTTCTCGCATTTGTTATTAACCTTGTTTCATTCAAATTCCTGCATGGGTTGACCTTGAGAGAGAACTTCAGGTATTTTCAGCCAGAGCAGTCCTGAATTGAAACTGACTACAAAGGAGCAGTTTATATCTTACTTAACTATTCTCTACCTAGAGATACAGGAATAAAATTTCCCTATGTTGTACACATCATCGAATAGCTTAGGATATAAGTCCACCTCCAGCTCTTTAGTCAAGATTTCTCGCATTTGATATTAACCCTTTTTTCATTCAAATTCCTGCTGATTTAGGTCTTTCAGGCCAACACAGTGTTTTCAGCGAGAAACCTTCTGAATTCAATCAGACACAAAAGGGTGCAGTATACATCTTTCTGTGACTTCTCTGTACTTTGATGATCAATGATGAAATCTCTCTGTGCTTTACACTTCACTGAGTGGAATAGCATATAAGTCCATATCACCTCCACCTATGAAGTCAAGAGTTGTGGCACTTGTTATTAACCCTTGTTTTATGCAAATTCCTGCGGATTTCGGCTTTTTAGGTAAATTGCCTGCATTTTCAGTGAAATGGTCCTGATTCCAAACACATTCCAAAGTCGCATCTTACTGTATCTTCTCTGTATCTTTGATGATTAGAGATGAAATCTCTCTATATTGTACACTTTATGGAGTACAATTGGATATACGTCCAATGCACCCACAGGTCTTAAGACATGATTTATAGCACTTGTTATTAACCATTGTTTCATTCAAATTCCTGCACGGGTCGGCATGAGGGAGAACTTCCAGCATTTTCAGCCAGAATGCTCCTGAATTGAAACAGACTCCAAAGAGATGTTTCTCTCTCACTTAACTTTTGACTGCTTACATGTATAGGGACGAAATACCCCTATGTTGTACACTTCATCGAATAGCATAGGATATCAGCCGATATAACATCGAGCTTTTAAGTCATGATTTCTCGCACTTGTTAATAACCCCTTTTTCATTCAAATTCCAGCTAATTTAGGCCTTTCAGGCCAAGTGGCATTGTTTTCAGCGAGAAGCTCATGAATTCAGTCTGACACCAAATGGTGCAGTGTATATCTTTCTGTGACTTCTCTGTACCTTGATGATCATAGATAAAAATCTCTATGTTTTACACTGCAGCCAGTAGAAAAATATAAAAGTCCATATCACCCACAACTCTTAAGTCATAATTTCTCACATTTGTTATTATCCTTTGTTTCTTTCAAATTCCTGTAATTTAGGCCTTTCAGGCCAACTGGGAGTGTTTTCAGCAAGAAACCTCCTGAATTCTATCAGACTGCAAAGGGTGCAGTATAAAACATTCTGTGACTTCTCTGTACTTTGATGATCATAGATATAATCTCCCGATGTTTTACACTACCTGCAATAAAAAGGATATAAGTCCATATCACCCACAGTTCTTATGTCATGTTTCTCCCACTTGATATTAACCATTGTTTCATTCAAATTCCTGCATGGGTTAACCTTGAGGGTTTACATCAAGCATTTTCTGCCAGAATGCTCCTCATTGAAACAGATTATAAAGGGGCAGTACATATCATACTTAACTTTTCTCTACTTAGTTGTATAGGATGAAATTTTCCTATATTGTACACCTCATCGAATAGCATAGGATATAAGTCCATTTCACCACCAGTTCTTAAGTCATGATATTTTACACTTGTTATTAACAATTTTTTCATTCAAATTTCTGCTGATTTAGGCCTTTCAGGCAAACTGGCAGAGTTTTCAGCGACAAACCTCCTGAATTCAGTCAGATTCAAAGGGTGCAGTATAAATCATTCTGTGACTTCTCTGTAATTTGATGATCATATATGAAATCTCTCTATGTTTTACAGTACTTCATGGAGTAGAAAGGATATAAGTCCAAATCACCCACAGCTCTTAAGTCATTATTGCTCACATTTGTTATTATCCTTTGTTTCATTTCATTTCCTGTGATTCAGGCCTTTCAGGCCAACTGGAGGTGTTTTTAGTGAGAAAACCCCTGAATCCAATCAGATTCCAAAGGTAGCAGTATGTATCTTTCTGTGACTACTTGTACTTTCATAACCATAGATGAAATCTCTTTATGTTTTACTTTTCATCCAGTAGAAAAGGATATAAGTCCATACAACCCAGAGCTGTTAAGTCATGATTTCTCGCACTTGTTATTATCCTTTGTTTCATTCAAATTCCTGCATGGGTCGGCCTTGAGGGTGAATTTCCAGCATTTTCAGCAACAAGGCTCCTGAATTGAAACAGACTACAAAGGAGCAGTTTATATCTTACATAACATTTCTGTACTCAGATGTATAGGGAGGAAATATCCCTCTGTTGTACATTTCTTCGAATAGCACAGGATATAAGTCATCTGACCTCCAGCTCTTAAGTCATGATTTCTCCCACTTGTTATGAACCCATTTTTCATTCAAATTCCAGCCGATTTAGGCCTTTCAGGCCAACTGGTGGAGTTTTCAGCAATAAACCTCCTGAATTCAATCAGACTCCAATGGGTGCAGTATACATCTTTCTGTAACTACTCTGTACTTTTATGTTCATAGATGAAATGTATGTTTTACACTTCATGGGTTAGAAATGGATATAAGTGCATATCACCCACAGATATTTAGTATGATTTCATTCACTTTTTATTAACCCAATTTTCATTTAAATTCCTGCTCATTTAGGCCTTTGAGGACATCAGGCAGTGTTTTCAGCGAGAAACCTTGTGAATTCAATCACACTCCAAATGGCGCAGTATATATCTTTATGGAACTTCCCTGTACGTTGATGTTTACAGATGAAATCTCTCTATATTTTACACTTCATAGATAGAAAAGGGCATAAGTCCATATCACCACAGTTATTAACTCATGATTTCTCCCATTTGTTATTAAACCTTCTTTCATTCAAATTGCTCTTATTTAGGCCTTGCAGGCCATAAGGCACTGTTTTCAGGGAGAAAACTCCTGAATTCAATCAGACTCCTAGGGTGCATTATTTATCTTTCTATGACTTCTCTGTACTTTGATGATCATAGATGAATTCTATGTTTCACACTTCATGTGATAGAAAAGGATATAAGTGCATATCAGCCACAGATCTTAAGTCATTATTTCTTCCAATTTGATTAACACTTTTTACATTCAATTTCCTATTGATTTAGGCCTTTCAGGCCAACAGGCATTGTTTTCAGTGAGAAACCTCCTAAATTCAATCAAAATACAAATAGTGCAGTACATATCTTTCTGTGACTTCTTTGTATTTTGATGATCATGGATGAAATCTATATTTTACACTTTTGGGTTAGAAAAGGATATATGTCCTTATCACCAACAGATCTTAAATCATGATTTCTCCCACTTGTTAATAACACTTTTATCATTCAAATTCCTGCTGATTTAGGCCTTTCAGCCAACAGGCTATGTTTTCAGTGAGAAACCTTTTGAAACAATCACACTCCAAAGAGTGCGGTATATATTTTTATGGAAATTCCCTGTACGTTGATGTTTATTGATGAAAACATTCTATGTTTTACTCATCAAGGGGTAGACAAGGAAATAAGTCCATATCACCCACAGATCTTAAGTCATGATTTCTCCCACATGTTATTAAACCTTTTATCATTCAAATTCCTGCTGATTTAGGACTTTCAGGCCAACAGGCTGAGTTTTCAGCAAGAAACCTTTTGAATTCAATCACACTCCAATGGGTGCAGTATAAATTTTTATGGAACATCCCTGTACGTTGATGTTTATTGATGAAATCACTCTATGTTTTAGACTTCATGTGGTGGAAAAGGATATAAGTCATATCACCCACAGGTCTTACTCATGATTTCTCAAAATTGCTATTAACCCTTCTTTCTTAAAATTCCACTTATTTAGGCCTTTAAGGCCATAAAGCAGTATCTTCAGGTAGAAAACCCCTGAATTCATCAGACATGTAAGATTGCATTATATATATCTCTGTAACTTCTCTGTACTTTTATGAATATAGATGAAATCTCTCTATGTTTTACACTTCAAGGGGTATAAAGGATGTAAGTCCATATCACCACAGATCTTAAGTCATGATTTCTCCCACTTGTTATTAATCCTTTTTTCATTCAAATTCCTGCTGGTTTAGGCTTTCAGGTCAACAGGCAGTGTTTTCATTGAGAAACCTCCTGAATTCAATCAGACTCCAAAGGGTACAGTATATATCTTTCTGTGATTTCTCTGTACTTTGGTGATCATAAGATGAAATGTATGTTTTACACTTCATGGAGTAGAAAATGATATAAGTCATATGACCCACAGATATTAACTAATGATTTTCCACTGTTATTAACCCTTCTTTCTTTCAAACTCCTACTGACTTAGGCCTTTCAGGCCATAAAGCAGGGTACTCAGGAGAAAAATCTTGAATACAATCAGACTCCTAAGATTGCATTGTATATATCTTTCTGTGACTTCCCTGTACTTTGATGATCATAGGTGATTTATCACTATGTTTTACACTTCAGAGGTAGAAAAGGATAGAAGTGCAAACACCCACAGATCTTAAGTCATTATTTCTCCCACTTTATAAAACCCTTCTTTCATTCAAATTCCTGCTATTTAGGCCTTTCAGGCCATCAGGCAGTGTTTTCAGTGAGAAACCTCCTGAATTCAATCAGACACCAAAGGTTGCAGTATATAACTTTCTGTGACTACTCTGTTCTTTGATGATCATAGATGAAATCTCTCTATTTTTACACCTC
Organism: Uropsilus gracilis; assembly: GCA_004024945.1. Taxonomy (NCBI): domain Eukaryota; kingdom Metazoa; phylum Chordata; class Mammalia; order Eulipotyphla; family Talpidae; genus Uropsilus; species Uropsilus gracilis. The sequence goes on from PVHY01017108.1 coordinate 21,224, forward strand.
ATGGGGTAGAAAGTGATATAAGTCAATATCACCCACAGAGCTTAAATCATGATTTCTCCCGCTTGTTATTCACCCTTTTTTCATTCAACTTCCTGCTGATTTAGAACTTTGAGGCCAACAAGCAATGTTTTCAGCCTGAAACCTTCTGAATTAAATCACACTCCAAAGGGTGCAGTATATATCTTTATGGAACTTCCCTTTACATTGATGTTTATATGAAATCTCTCTATGTTTCACACTTCGTAGAGTAAAAAAGGATAAGCCCATATCACCCACAGATCTTAAGTCATGATTTCTACCACATGTCATTAACACTTTTTTCATTCAAATTCCGGCTGATTTAGGTTTCAGGTCAACTGGTGGTGTTTTCATCGATAAACCTCCTAAATTCAATCAGACTCCAAAGCGTGCTGTATACATCTTTCTGTGACTTCTCTGTACTTTGATGATCATAGAAAAAAAATCTATGTTTTACACTTCATGGGGTAGAAAAGGATATTCGGCCATATCACCCACAGCATAAGTCATGATTTCTCCGACTATTTTTTAACCCTTTTTCTTCAAATTCCTGCTTATTTAGGCCTTTCAGTCCAACAGGCAATTTTTCAGAGAGAAAACTCTGAATTCAATCAGGTTCCAAATTGTGCAGTATATATCTTTATGCTTCTTGTACTTTGACGATCATAGATGAAATCTATGTTTTACACTTCATGAAGTAGAAAAGGATATAAGTCCATATCACTCACAGATCTTAATTCAATATTTGTCCCACCAGTTGTTAACCCTTCTTTCATTCTAATTCCTCTTATTTAGGACTTTCAGGCCATGAATCAGTGTTTTTAGGAGAAAACTCCTACATTCTATCAGGCTCCTAAGATTGCATTATATGTCTTTCTGTGAGATCTCTCTACTTTTATGATCATAGATGAAATCTATGTTTTCTACTTCATGAGGTAGAAATGAATATAAGGCCATATCACCCACAGATATTAAGTAATGAATTCTTCCACTTTTTTATAACCATTTTTTCATTCAAATTCCTGTCGATTTAGGCTTTTCAGGCCATCAGGCAGTGCTTTCAGCGAGAACATTCTGAAATCAATCACACTCCAAAAGTTCCAGTATATATCTTTATGGATCTTCCCTGTAATTTGATGTTCATAGATGAAATATCTCTATGTTTTACACTTCATGGAGTAGAAAAGTATGTATGTCCATATCACCCACAGATCTTAATTCATGATTTCTCCACTTGTTTTAACCCCGCTTTCATTCAAATTCCTGCTTTTATGCCTTTGATGCCAAAGGAAGTGCTTCCAGCGAGAAACCTCCTGAATTCAATCAGACTCCAAAAGGTGCAGTATATATCTTTCTGTGATAGTCTGTACTTTCATGATCACAGATGAAATCTCTCTATGTTTACACCTGATGGGGAAGAAAATGATATATGTCCATATCATCCACAGGGTTAAGTCATGATTTCTCCCACTTGTTATTAACCGTTTTTCATTCAACTTCCTGATGACTTAGGCCTTTCAGGCCAACAGGCTGTGTATAAAGCGAGAAACTACCTGAATTCAATCAGATTCCAAAGGGTGCAGTATATATCTTTTTGTGACTGTTCTGTTCATTGATGATCAAAACTAAAATCTCTGTACATATTACACCTTATGGGGTAGAAAAGAATATAAGTCCATATCACCCACAGATCATAGCTCATGATTTCTCCCATTTGCTATTAACCCTTCATTCATTCAAATTCCTCTTATGTAGGGCTTTCTGGCCATAAAGATGTGTTTTCAGGGGGATAACTCCTGAAATCAATCAGACAACTAAGAACGCATTATATATCTTTCTGTAACTTCTGTACGTTTATGATCATAGATGAAATCTCTATGTTTTACAATTAATGGAGTAGAAATAGGATCTAAGTCCATATCACCTATAGATCTTAAGTCATGATTTCTCCCACTTGTTATTAACCCTTTTATCATTCAACTTCCTGCTGACTTAGGACTTTCAGTCCAACAGGTTGTGTATTCACCGAGAAACCTCATGATTTCTATCAGACTCTAAATGTTGCAATATATATCTTTATCGACCTTCCCTGTACATTGAAGTTTATAGGTGAATTCTCTCTATGTTTTACACTTCATGGAGTAGTAATGGATATCGTTCATATCACCCATAGATCTTAAGTCATGATTCCTCCACTTGTTATTAACCCTTTTTAAATTCAAATTCGTGCTTATATAGGCCTTTCAACACAACATGCAGTGTATTTAGTGAGAAACCTTGTGAATTCAATCAAAATCCAAAGGGTGCAGAATATTTCTTTATGGAAGTTCTCTGTACGTTGATGTTTATAGATGATATCTCTCTAGGTTTTACACATCATTGATAGAAAATAATATAAGTCCATATAACCACAAGTATTAACTCATATTTTCTCCCACTTGTTATTAACCATTCTTTCCTTCAAATTCTTCTTATTTAGCCCTTTCAGGTCATATATAAGTGTTTGAGGGAGAATACTCCTGAATTCAATCACTCCAAATTGTGAATTATATATCTATTTGTGATTTTCCATACTTTGATGATCATAGATGAAATCTATGTTTTACCCTTAATGGAGTAGAAATGAATAAAAGGCCATATCACCCATAGATCTTAAGTCATTATTTCTCGCACTTGTTATTAACCCTTTTTTCATTCAAATTCGTGCTGATTTGGCCTTTCAATCCAACAGGCAGTGTATTTAGCGAGAAACCTTGTGAATTCAATCACAATCCAAAGGGTACAGAATATTTCTTTATGGAACTTCCCTGTACGTTGACGTTTATAGATGATATCTCTTTAGGATTTACACATCATGGATAGAAAAGATTATAAGTCCATATCACCACAGGTATTAACTCATAATTACTCCCATTTGTTATTAACCCTTCTTTAATTGAAATTCTTCTATTTAGGTCTTACAGGCCATAAATAAGTGTTTCAGGGGGAAAACTCCTGAATTAAATCAGACTCCTAATGGTGAATTATATATCATTTTGTGACTGTTCTATACTATGATTATCATAGATGAAATCTATGTTTTATAGTTCATGGTGTAGAAACGGATATAATTCCATATCACCCACAGATCTTAAGTCATTTTTTTACCACTTGTTATTGACCCCTTTTTCATTCAAATTCCTACTGATTTAGGCCTTTCAGGCCCGCAGGCAGTGTTTTAAGCAAGAAACCTCCAGAATGCAATCAGACTCCAAAGGTGCAGAATATATCTTTCTGTGATATCTCTGTACTTTGATGATAATAGATGAAATCTGTGTTTTATATTTCATGAGGTAGAAATGGATATAATTCCATATCACCCACAGACCTTAAGTCATGATTTCTTCCACTTGTTATTAACCCTTTTTTCATTCAAATTCCTGTCGATTTAGGCCTTTCAGGCCAACAGGCAGTGTTTTCAGCGAGAAACCTTGTGAATTCAATCACACTCAAAAGGGTGCCATATATATCATTATGGAACTTCCCTGTACGTTGATGTTTATAGATGAAATCTCTCTATGTTTTACACTTCATGGATTAGAAAAGTTGTATGTCCATATAACCCACATATCTTAACTCATGATTTCTCCCACTGTTATAAGCCCTGCTTTCTTTCAAATTCCTCTTATTTAGGCCTTTCAGGCAATAAGGCAGGGTTTTCAGGGAGAAAAGTCCTGAATTCAGTCAGAATCCTAAGATTGCATTGCCTATCGTTCTGTGACTTCTGTGTACTTTGATGATCATAGATGAAAACTCTCTATGTTTTACACTTCATGGGGTAGAAAAGGATATAAGTCCATATCACCCACATATCTTAAGTCATGATTTGTCCCACTTATTAAAACCCTTTTTTCATTCAAATGCCTGCTATTTTGGCCTTTCAGCAAGAAACATCCTGAATTCAATCAGAATCCAAATGGTGCAGTATATATCTTTCTGTGACTACTCTGTTCTTTGATGATCATAGATGAAATCTCTCTATGTTTTACATATAAAGGAGCAGAAATAGGATATAAGTCCATATCATCCATATATCTTAAGTTATGATTTCTCCCACTTGTTATTAACACATTTTTCATTCAAATTCCTGCTGGTTTAAGTCTTTCAGTCAAACAGGCATTGTTTTCAGGTGAAAAATTCCTGAATTAAATCAGTCTCCATAATTGAAATATATATCTTTCTGTGACTTCTCTGTTTTGTTCATCATAGATGAAATCTATGTTTTACACTTCATGGAGTAGAAAAGGATATTATACATATGACCCACAGATCCAAAGTCATGATTTCTCCCAGTTGTTATTAGCCCTTTTTTCATTCAAATTCCTGCTGATTTAGTCTTTTAAGTCCAACAGGCATTACTTTCAGTGAGAAACCTCCTGAATTCAATCAGACTCCAAAGGGTGCAGTATATATCGTTGTGTGACTTCTCTGAACTTTGACGATCATAGATGAAATCTATGTTTTACATTTCAAGGATTATAAAAGGATATAAGTTCATATTACCCACAGATCTTCGGTCCTGATTTCTCCCACTTGTTATTAACCCTTCTTTCATTCTAATTCCTCTTGTTTAGGCCTTTACGGTCCTAAAACAGTGTTTTCAGGAGAAAACTCCTGAATTCAATCAGGCTCCTAAGATTGCATTATATATCTTTCTGTGATTTCTCTGTACTTTTATGATCATAGATGAAATCTCTCTATATTTTAATCTTCATGGGGTAGAAAAGGATATATGTCCATATCACCCACAGATCTTAAGTCATGATTTCTCGCACTTGTTAAAAATTTTTTCATTCAAATTCCTGCTATGTAGGCCTTTCCGGCCAACAGGCAGTGTCTTCAGTGAGAAACCTCCTGAAGTCAATCAGACTCCAAAGGATGCAGTATCTATCTTTCTGTGACTTCTCTGTACTTTTACGATTATAGATGAAATCTATGTTTTACACTTCATGGGTTAGTAAAAGATATAAGTCCATATAACCCACAGATCTAAAGTCATGATTCCTCCCACTTGTTAGTAACTCTTTTTCATTCAAATTAATGCTGGGTTAAGCCTTTCAGTCCTACAGGCATTGTTTTTGGGAGAAACCTTCTGAATTCAATCACACTCCAAAGGATACAGTGTATATTTTTAAGGAACTTCCTTGTACTCTGATGTATATTGATGAGATCACTGCATTTTTTTACACTTTTTGGAGTAGAAAAGAATATAAGTCCATATCAGCCACAGATATTAACTCATGATTTCTCCCACTTGTTATTAAACCAACTTTCATTCAAATTCCTCTTACTTAGGCCTTTCAGGACATAATGGAGTTTTCTCAGGAGAAAACTCCTGAATTCAATGAAACTCCTACGATTGAATTATATATCTTTCTGTGACTTTTCTATACTTTGATGATCATTCATGAAATCTCTCTGTGTTTAACATATCAGGGGTAGAAAAGGATATAAGTCCATATAACCCCATTTCTTAATAGAAATGTATAAATAGAATGTATAGAATACATTCTGTATAGAATAGAAATGTAGAAATAGAAATGTAGAAAAGTATAGAAGTCCATAACACCCACATTTCTTAATTCATGATTTCTTGCACTTGCTATTAAGTATTTATCATTCAAAACCTGCTGATTTAGGCCTTTCTGTTACGTGGCGGTGTTTTCATCGAGAAACCTCCTGAATTCAGACACCAAAGGGTACATTATATTTCTTTCTGTGACTTCTCTCTATCTTGATAATCATAGATGAAATCTCTCCATGTTTTACACTTCATGAAGTAGAAAAGGATATAAGTCCATATAACCCCATTTCTTAAGTCATGATTTCTCACACTTGTTATTAACTCTTTTTCATTCATATTCCTGCAGATTTAGGCCTTTCGGGCCACCTGGCTTGTTTTCAGCAAGAAGCCTCATGAATTCAATCAGGCACCAAAGGGTGCAGTATATCTTTCTGTGAATTCTCCATACATTGATGATCATAGATGAAATCTCTCCTTGTTTAACACTTCATCCAGTAGAAAAGGATATAGTTCCATATCACCCACAGCTCTTAAGTCATGATTTCTCTCAATTTATTAACCCTTTTTTCATTCAAATTCCAGCCAATTTAGACCTTTCAGACCAACTGGTGGTATTTTCAGCGATAAACCTCTGAATTCAATCAGACTCCAAAGGGTGCAGTTTTTAGCTTACTGTGACTTCTCTTCATTTTTATGATATAGATGAAATCTCTCTAAGTTTTGCAATTCATGGAGTAGAAAAGGATATAAGTCCATATCACCCAAGCTCTTAAGTCATGCTTCTCACACTTGTTAATAAATTTTGTTTCATTGAAATACATAGGATATAGGCCTGTCAGGCCAACTGGCAGTGTTTTCACGAGAAACCTCCTGAATTCTATCAGACTCCAAAGGGTGCATTATATATCTCTCTGTGATTTTTGTACTTGTGATCGTAGATGAAATCTCTCTATGTTTTATACTTCATGGAGTAGAAAAGGATATAAGTCCATATAAGTAGAAAAGGATATAAGTAGAAAAGGATATAAGTCCATATCACCCACAGCACTAATGGTAGTGCAGTAATGTTTCTCGCACTTCTTATTAAATTTGTTTCATTCAAATTCCTAATATTTAAGCCTTTCAGGCCAACTGGCAGTGTTTTCAGCAAGAAACCTCCTGAATTCCATCAGACTCCAATGGGTGCATTATGTACCTTTCTGTGACTTCTCTGTTCTTTGATGATCATAGATGAAATCTCTCTGTTTTACACTTCATCCAGTAGAAAAGGATATAAGTCCATATCACCCACATCTCTTAAATCATGATTACTCACACTTGTTATTAACTCTTTTTCATTCAAATTCCAGCTTATTTAGGCCTTTTAGGCCACCTGGCGGTTTTTTCAGGGAGATACCTCCTGAATTCAATCAGACACCAAAGGGTGCAGTATATATCTTTCTGTGACTTCTCTGTACTTTGATGATCATAGATGAAATATCTCTAGGTTTTACACTTCATCCAGTAGAAAAGGATATAAGTCCATATGACCGCCGCTCTTATTCATGATTTCTCGCACTTGTTATTACTCTTAGTTTCACTCAAATTTTTGCATGGGTCGGCCTTAGGGTGAACGTCCAGCATTTTTAGCAACAATGCTCCTGAATTAAAGCAGACTACAAAGGATCTTTTTACCTCTTACTAAAGTTTCTCTACTCAGATATATAGGAATGAAATTTCCCCATATTGTACACTTCATGAGTAGCACAGGATATAAGTTGATCTCACATCCAGCTCTTATGTCATGATTTCTCCATTTGCAATTAACCATTTTTTCATTCAAATTCCAGCCAATTTAGGCCTTTTAGGCCATATGGCGGTGTTTTCAGCAATAAACCTCTGTACTTTGTGATCATAGATGAAATCTCTCTATGTTTTACACTTCAGGGGTAGAAAAGGATATAAGTCCCCTTCACCCACAGCTCTTAGTCATGACTTCTCACACTTGTTATTAACTCTTTTTCATTCAAATTCCTGCTGATTTTGGCCTTTCTGGCACCTGGCGGTGTTTTCAGCCAGAAATCACCAGAATTCAAAAGGAACCAAAGGAGCAGTATATATCTTTCTGTGACTTCTCTGTACTTTGATGATCATAGATGAACTCTCTCTATGTTTACACTTCATGGAGTAGAATAGGATATAATTCCATATCACCCAGAGTTCTTAAGTCATGTTTCTCACACTTGTTATTAAGTATTTTTCATTCAAATTCTTGCTGATTTAGGCCTTTCAGGCCACCTGGCCGTGTTTTCAGTGAGATACCTCCTGAATTCAATCAGACACCAAAGGTGCAGTATATATCTTTCTGTGTCTTATCTGTACTTTGATGAAAATAGATGAAATCTCTCCATTTTTACACTTCATACAGTAGAAAAGGATGTAAGTCCATATCACCCACAGCTCTAGAGTAATGATTCTCACATTTGTTATTAACATTTGTTTCATTCAAATTCCTAGGATTTCGGTTTCAGGACAACTGGCGGTGTTTTCAGTGAGTAACCTCCTGAATTCAATCAGACTCCAATGGGAGCAGTATATGTCTTTCTGTGACATCTCTGTAGTTTGAGGATCATAGATGAAATCGCTCTATGTTTTACACTTCAACCAGTAGAATAGGATATAATTCCATATGACCCACAGATCTTAAGTCATGATTGCTTCCACTTTTTATTAACCCCTTTTTCATTCAAAATCCTGCTGATTTTAGCCTTTCAGGCAATCAGACAGTGAGTGTTTTCTGCGAGAAACCTTGTGAATTCAATCACACTCCAAAGGGTGCAATATTTATCTTTATGGAACTTCCCTGTACGTTGATGTTTATAGATGAAATCTCTGTATGTTTTACACTTCATGGGGTAGAAAAGGATATAAGTCCATATCACCACAGGTATTAACTCATAAATTCTCCAACTTTTTCATTCAAATTCCTGCTATTTAGGCTTTTAAGAACACCTGGCAGTGTTTTCAGTGAGAAGTCTCCGAATTCAATCAGCATCCAATGGGTGCAGTATATATCTTTCTGTTTCTTCTCTGTATTTTGTGATCATAGGTAAAATCTCTCCATGTTTTACATTTCATGGAGTAGAACTGGATATAAGTCCATCTCACCCACAGATCTTAAGTCATGATTTCTCGCACTTGTTATTAACTCTATTTCATTCACATTCGTGCTGATTTTGGCCTTTCCGGCCACCAGGCGGTGTTATCGGCCAGATGCCTCCTGAATTCAAAAAGAAACCAAAGGTTGCAGTATATATCTTTCTGTGACTTTTCTGTACTTTGATGATCAGAGATCAAATTTCTCTATGTTGGCTGGGCACGGTGGCTCGTGCTTGTAAGCTTCAGCCTATGAAGCGGCCAGGGCTAGGGATTGCAGTTCGAGTCCCGCCTGGGGCACGTAGCAAGACCTAGTTCCCAAAAAAATAGCTGGGCGTGGTGGCGCACGCCTGTCATCCCAGCTACCTGGGAAGCTGAGGCTGGGGATTGCTTGAGTCTGTGGCACCCCGGGCAATGAGAGCCACAGGCAAATATAGCAAGACCTAGTCTCAAAAAAAAAAAAAAAATCTCTCTATGTTGTACACACTTTATGGAGTAGAAAAGGATATAAGTCCTTATCACCCACAATTCTTAAGTCATGTTTCTCGCACTTGTTATTATGTTTTTTTTTTCATTCAAATTCCTGCTGGTTTAGGCCATTCAGGCCATCTGACCGTGTTTTCAGCGAGATACCTCCTGAATTCATACAGACACAAAAGGGTGCAGTATATATCTTTCTGTGTCTTATCTGTACTTTGATGAAAATAGATGAAATCTCTCCATTTTTACACTTCATAAGTAGAAAAGGATATAAGTCCATATCACCCACAGCTCTTAAGTCATGATTTCTCACACTTGTTTATAACCTTTGTTTCACTTAAATTTTGCATGGGTTGACCTTGATGGTGAACTTCCTGCATTTTCAGCAACAATGTTCCTGAATTGAAACAGACTACAAAGGAGCTGTTTATATCTTAGTTAAGGTTTCTCTACTCAGATGTATAGGGATGAAATCTCCCTATGATGTACACTTCATCGAATAGCACAGGATATAATTCGATCTCACCTCCAGCTATTAAGTCATGATTTTTCCCACTTGTTATTAACTTGTTGTTCATTCAATTCCAGCCGATTTAGGCCTTTCAGGCCAACTGGCAGTGTTTTCAGCAATAAACCTCCTGAATTCAATCAGACACCAAAGGTTGCAGTATTTAGCTTTCTGTGACTACTCTGTGTTTTTATGATCATAGATGAAATCTCTCTATGTTTAACACTTCATGGAGTAGAAAGGATAAATGTCCATATCACCAACCGCTTCTAAGTCATGTTTCTCGCACTTGTTATTAAATTTTGTTTCATTCAAATTCCTAGGATTTAGGTTTCAACTGGTGGTGTTTTCATCGATAAACCTCCTATTTTCAATCAGACTCCAATGGGCACAGTATATATCTTTCTGTGACTTCTCTGTACTTTGATAATAATAGGTGAAATCTCTGTATGATTACACTTCATGGAGTAGAAAAGGATATAAGTCCAAATCACCCTCAGCTCTTAAGACATGATTTCTCGCACTTGTTATTAACTGTTTTTTCATTGCAATTCCAGCCTATTTATGCCTTTCCGTCCTACTGGCGGAGTTTTCAGCGATAAGCCTCCTAAATTCAATCAGACTCCAAAGGTTGCGCTATTTTGCTTTCTGTGACTTCTCTGTATTTTGATAATCATAGATAAATTCTCTCTATGTTTTACACTTCACGGAATAGAAAAGGACATAAGTCCATATCACCCACAGCTATTAATAATGATTTCTCGCACTTGTTATTAACCTTTGTTTCACACAAATTCCTCCATGGTTCGGCCTTGAGGGTCAATTTCCAGCATTTTCTGCATCAATACTCCTGATATGAAACAGACTCCAAAGTAGCCATTTATATCTTACGTAACGTTCTCTACTCAGATGTATAGGGATGAAATTTCCCTGTTTTGTACACTTCATCGTATAGCACAGGATACAAATCCATCTCACCTCCAACTCTCAAGTCATGATTTCTCCCACTTGTTATGAACCCTTTTCTCATTCAATTTCACTCCAGTTTAGGCCTTTTAGGCCAACTGGCATTTTTTTGTGTGATAAACATACTGAATTCAATCAGACTCCAAATGGTGCAGTATATATCTTTCTGTGACTTCTCTGTATTTGATGATCATAGATGAAATCTCTCTATGTTTTACACTTCATCCAGTAGAAAAGGATATAAGTCCATATCACCCACAGCTCTTAGGTCATGATTTCTCACACTTGCTGTTAATACTTTTTCATTCAAAT
>PVHY01017109.1:0-23515 GCA_004024945.1 Uropsilus gracilis
GTGCAACTGCTAGGCGCAGGTGCAACTGCTAGGCGCAGGTGCAACTGCTAGGCGCAGGTGCAACTGCTAGGCGCAGGTGCAACTGCTAGGCGCAGGTGCAACTGCTAGGCGCAGGTGCAACTGCTAGGCGCAGGTGCAACTGCTAGGCGCAGGTGCAACTGCTAGGCGCAGGTGCAACTGCTAGGCGCAGGTGCAACTGACCTTGGAGAGGAAGAATTTGGAGGCTTTTGCCTCATGCCCCGACCCGATATCATAAGTAGTAGAAACAAACTCCATAGTACTGGAGCCAGCAAAGTTTATTTTCTTCTCAAGGTTGGCTTTGCACAGCCTCTCCCACACAAGTTAAACTCAGCCAAAAAAAACTCCACACGGAGTTTAAATCTCTAAACTCCTTAACTTTCTTTAATATACACACCCCTAGCCTGGGCCAGCGAAGGCTGCAGGCCCCAGGCCTTGGTCACATGACCAAGCTCACATGGCCACATCTTCATCCTCCAAAATTCCTGACCAAAACGCTCATCCTACAAATGACAGAATCCCTCTCTGTTTTAACCCCCTTTATTTATTTTCTCATTTCTGTTTCCTGCCTTTAGTGAACAGTTCCGAGTTATCACATTACCAAAAAAAAAAAACCTGTTTTACTTCTTCCTCCCCCTTGTATTTTTCTGAAAGAAAATTTTAGTCTAAGCCATTCTCACATTTTAACAAGTCCTCCTTAAAATGTGCAATCCTAAACAGGAGACATTGACACCCAGGGTTGTAGGCACCCCCTATCTCAACCTCCCTCAAGAAAAAGACTGTGAGAGGAGCTGGGCTCAACACGTGGGACCCAAAAACCCACCCACAGAGGGGCAGGTCACACCCCAGGAAGGGGCCCTACTGCCGCTGAGCAGGTGACCCCATCTGGGCTCCCATCTGCCCACGTGCAGTGGTCACTGCCTCCTGCAGAGACCACACCGTTGCCTCCCGGGACACATGGCAGCCAGAGGCCGAGACCTGAGTCTCCACGGGATGGTTCCGACTGCACGGCAAGTTCAGTCCGGCCATGGGCTCACTGGGCCTGGGAGAGCTGGCTCTCCTTGGCCACACCTGGCTTCCTCTGGTTCCCACAGTGACCCCGGAATGTCCAGTCTGCAGGGCAGGGTCAGAGCCGCTCCTGCTCCCAAGGGTGTCCCCGCTGCTGCCTGTCATCCTCGGCCACTCCCAGGAGCCTGGGTCTCTTCCACGGGACTTGTCCTCTGACAGGGTGGGCCTGGCTAAGCCTGGATCTGGCAGCCCTGCATACCTGGGGGTTGGGGAGCAGGAGTAACCAGTTCAGGGGACCCCTATGCATGGACCCTTAGCCATCCCAGCACCATCCTTTCGAATGTCCATATACACAGGCCTATTTTCATGGCGCCTGCGGGACCACTCTAGCCCCAGGCCGGCAGAGGGGCCCAGGCACTGCCCGGGGCTCGGCCCTCAGGTCCGAGTGGGGCAGGAAAGCAAGGAGGACAGTCGGCAGCTGAGGCTCCAAACTCCTCCCACCCTGTCTCCCCTTTGTGCGCAAGCCTGTCTGTGCCTAGCCAAGGCCCATCCCTCAGGAGTGGGTGTGGGGGATGTGGCCGAAGCTGAGGACCCAGGGGAGTGATGCTGAGAGCAGCCAGCGGAGACGGTGGAGACGGAGGAGCCAGGCCCAGGCTCTCTCAGGAGCTGAGCCAAAGCTTTATTCTAGGGGCTAAGGATACGCTGCTTCCACCCAAGTGGCCGCTCGCCAAGGCCAGTGTCCACAGCAGGCGTGGACGCAGAGCAGCTGCGTCCCTGATCGTATCTTGACACTGACCATGTAGCCTGGGTGTGGCCTGATTTGTCTCTTCACAGGGCATATGTTCAGTCAGGGAGACGCCGTCGCAGCTACTCATAGGTTCCGTTTCCCAGTGAAGACTCGTGTCTCCTTCTGGGCTGATCAGGATCCCTGATCCCCGGGTGGAGCTGGTTTTCCCGGATGTTTAACCCCCACTGATGCAATCACTGTGATTCTGTCCTTGTGGAAAACACCATTCGGAAGTTTCAGCGTCAGAACCACAACTCAGAAGACACCTTCACTTCTCACTGTCCCCGCTCAGCTCTGCTCACACCTCAGGGTCTCTCCTGCTCCACAAATCACCTCAAATGTCAGTCAGGAAACCCCAGCCTCCAGGTGTTTCCTGAGCCCCTGGTGTCCTGAGGAGCAACAGTGTGCCAGCACCCCCTGCTGGTCCTGGGCATCCCCAGCCCAGCCCTGACCCTGCAGGGTTTGTGTCTGGGCTCACACTCACTCCCCTCACTGTGCCTCTCACACAGTAATACATGGCCGTGTCCTCGGCTCTCAGGCTGCTCATCTGCAGATACAGCAAGCTCTTGCCATTGTCTCTGGAGATGGTGAATCGGCCCTTTACTGAGTCTGCGTAGTATGTCCTACCACTAGTAGTACTAGTCCATGCAACCCACCGCAGCCCCTTCCCTGGAGCCTGGCGGACCCAGTTCATTGCATAGCTGCTGAAGGTGAATCCAGAGGCTGCACAGGAGAGTCTCAGAGACCCCCCAGGCTGCACCAGGTCTCCCCCAGACTCCACCAGCTGCTCCGCACACTGGACACCTGCAAACACAGACACAGCCCGTCAGAATCCTGGCTCATGTCCATGGCTTCTGCCCCTCCTGTCATCTCCCCCCTCTGGGTCTCCTGTTCCCCAGGAACTACCTCCCAGAAGAGCCATGAGGAGCAGCCAGCTCAGCCCAGGCTCCATGGCGAGTGTCCGCGTACAGAGTTGACCCCGAGTGGACACCTGGATGCGGGCTGGGCTCCTGTGCAGAGCTGCAAGGTCAGGCTGGCTGGTTTTCATGAGCAGGGGGCCACCCCTATTTGCATGTCTCCTGCTATATAGCGTAAACTGACTACGGACTCTGATCCTATTAGATTGGCAGCCAACAACCCGTGGCCAGTGCATGGTTGTGCTGTTTGTCCCTGGAGCACAGACTGTCCTCTGATGGCCTTCTCACCAGAAGGTAACTGACCTGGACCTTTGGCTGCAGCAGCAATGGGACAGAAAGCCTGATCCTCGTCAGCTGCAAAGTGCCCTGTGTCCAGCTGGTGGTTGCCAGTCCATCACATCTGCCATCAAAGACACAGCTGCAGATATGGAGCCACGGTCCTCACCCATGGGATCCATCCCACACGCCAAGGATATCAGGTTCCCCACATGGCCACACGCAGACTGTCGGACCCCAGGCAGCACAACTGCCCCTTCCCCCACACGGCTACTGCACCTGCTGACCCTTCATGGGCTCCTGGTCATGACGCTGCTGACATCGGTCACTCACCCGGGACTGGCCGCTGTGCTGGTGGATGCTCAGCTTGGCCGGACATCATGGCCTCCCCACACGCTCCCTAAGCTGAGGCTCTTGCTGTGGTCTTAGCCCCAGTCACGTAGCACCTCCCCCATCCCCTGGATGAGCTCCGGGACTGGGGTCAGGGACACCCTACATTGCCCACCCTAGGGCATCTCACCGCTGTCACGGGACACGCTGGCCTTCCCGTCCATCAGCGTAGCCAGCAGAGCCCTGAGCCTCCTCTGGCTCCCATGTCACAGGGACCCGGACCCCTAAGGCCAGAACCATCCCCACGTTGGCCGGGTCAGCAAGTTCCACTGTGTCCTCCTGTCCTGCCCGTCCCTGGGCACCACTCGGGCTCATCACGGTCAGCAGTGAACCGGGCTCCCCGGCCTGGGGTGTGGACAGTGGTCCTCCAGGGCAGGGCAGGCCTGGGCCCAGGGTCCCTCGCTTCCCCTTTGAAATCGGGTCAAACGGAGGGCAAAAGCCTCCAACTTACAAACCCACAGGTCCGTTTCACAAGCACCTAGCAGTTGCCACTCAAATTGCAGTGTAACAACAGGGTTTATTAACAAGGGAGCTGAACAGGGAGAACAAAACATCCTTAAAGCCACAAGTCTCACTTATCTGACCCCAGTCACCATTCTCAGACCCAAAGGTCCCCAAGGCACAGTCCAATGACGGTTCCTTTGCCCCTCTGAACCTCAGAGGAAGGCACTCTCACAAAGTCCAGTCCTTTCTCCGGCATCTTCTCTTTTCTTCTTTTCTCTCTGAAACTGGGTGCCTCTAACCCCCCTACCCCATGTTGTGGCATTTAACAAGGTACTCTTCTCCCATTGGCTGGTGGCAGTTAGCCCCGCCCCCTTAAGGTGCTCCTCCCCCGTTGGCCGGGGGCAGTTGGCTCCGACCAGATTTGGTGTGGCAGTTGGGAGTTGCCAGAACTGGCAGTTGGAGGAGAAAGGAGCAGTTGGAAAAAGGGAGTGGGACCAGAAGCAGGGGGCGAAAAGGCAAAGAGCAGAGACTAGGAGGAGACAGAGACCGTTGGGAGAGGAAAGAGAAGTAGAGAGAGAGAACCTTTGGGAGAGGAGAGAAGAGAATGGCAGGCGGGTAAAGAGTAGCCCGAGTGACCAGACTGGGCAGAAGCCCCCTGGAAGAGTGAGCTGGAGGGGACAAGGGGCCATGGCGGCTGGCAGAAGTGTGGCCAGTGTGGAGAGTGTGGCGTTGTAGCAAGGTGCTGTGGAAAGCTGGTACCTAGAGACAGCCAGCAATTTGGAAAGCTGATTTCTGAATCAGCCGTCATGGAAGAAGTTTGAAGAGCCTTGGAGAAATCGAGCAGCGTGGGACACCGGAGAGAAAACAAAGATGGAAAGAGAAGACGCCGGCGAAAGGACTGGACTTTGCAAAAGTGCCTCCCTCTGAGGTTCAGAGGGGCAAAGGATCCATCATTGGACTGTGCCTTTGGGACCTTTGGGTCTGAGAATGGTGACTGGGGTAAGATAACTGCCACGTGTGGCTTTCACGACATTTTGTTCTCCCTGTTCAGCTCCCTTTTTAATAAAACCCTGTTGTTACACTGCAATTCGAGTGGCAACTGCTAGGCGCGGGTGAAACGAACCCTTGGGAGTTCGTAGAGTTGTAGAGGGCTCTTGCCCTCCCTCCTCCCTCCCCTTCCTCTTGGAGACCAGATTTCATCTCCAATGTCCACGCAGCTCCACTTCTCCAAGGCTTTTCAAACTTCTTCCATGATGGCTGATGCAGAAATCAGCTTTCCAAAAGGCTGGCCATCTCTAGGTACCAGCTTTCCATATTACCTTGCTGCAACGCCACACTCTCCACACTGGCCACACTTCTACCAGCCGCCATGGCCCCTTGTCCCCTCCAGCTCACTCTTCAGGGGGCTTCTTCCCAGCCTGGTCACTCAGGCTACTCTTTACCCACCTGCCATTCTCTTCTCTCCTCTCCCAAAGGTTCTCTCTCTCTCTAGACGTTCTCTTTCCTCCCCCAACGGTCTCTGTCCCCTCCTAGTCTCTGCTCTTTGCCTTTTCCCCCCTGCTTCTCTTCCAACTCCCTTTTTCCAACTGCCACACCAAATGGGGCGGGACTAACCGCCACCAGCCAATAGGGGAGGAGCTCCTGAAGGGGGCGGGGCTAACTACCACCATCCAATAGGGAAGGAGCTCCCTAATGAAGGGCGGGGCCAACTGCCACCAGCCAATGGGGGAGGAGTAACCTTGTTAACTGCCACAACCGGGGCTGGGGAGTTGAGGCACCCAGTTTCACCTTTTCCCTCACCCCCCCTCGCGGGATCGCACCCCTGCTCCCCGGGACTGTCTCCTTCGCCCAGCAAGTGTGCACTGTCGAATATCCGCGACCGCGTCTACACTGCTCTCCATGGTCCACCCACATGTGGGTAGCAGGGACCTGAGGGGCCTCTGGCTGTTCTATGTCCTTCTGGTTGCCAAGCAACCCCTTCCTTCCAAACCCAGTCTCCAGTCGCCGCCTACATGGACACGCCATTCACTCCGCGGCCTGGGTGGGACTGGACTGGCCGTCAGGACCCAGATACAGAAAAAGGGCCAGGGCTGGACCGAGTCCTCGTCCAGCCATGACGCCCTGAGCGTTGGCCATGACTGTGCCCGTCTCGGGGCGGCACGTTCCCGGCACACAGAGCTGCACCAGCACGTGTCTCTCAACGCTGAGGGCCTCCTGTCACTGGACTCCCGCACAGCGACCACTGACTGTCCACAGAGTGGGGGCTCTGGTGTCCCGTGGTTGTCCTGCGGCCTTGGTAGCGTGATGGGTGGGTCCCGAGTGTATCCCCGTCTCCTGAGCTGTGTGGTGACCTCTCTGCCCAGGTCGACAACCACAGTCGCTGGCCACTAACTCTGTGCTGGCCACTGCTGGGCTGTGGGCCCAGGGTCAAGAAGCCCACCTGGTGCACGGGATGCACCTGAGACCCCCAAGCTCGGGCTGATAAAGGGTGCTACCGCCCCCATTATCTCCTGTTTAAGATTGCAGATTTTAAGGACAGGAATGCTAAAATGTGAGAATGACCTTATTTGGAATTTCCCTTCAGGGAGATGCAGGGAGGAGGAAGAAATTAAATGATCCAGGTGCGGATCCTGGAAGGTGGTAAATCAGGATATATAAAGGGTGTGGAGACAAAGAGGGATTTCCAATGTGGTGATCAGATAGAGAGCGTTTTAATGGAGGAGAGATTGGATTCGGCCATTTTGTAGGGTAAAGATGTGAGCCATGTGGACTTGGCCAGGTGGCCAAACACCTGGGGGCCTGCAGCCTTTGGCTGACCCAGACTGACAGCATGTGTGCTAAATGCAGTTAAGGAGTTTGCAAATTTGAACTCCGTGTTGGAGTTTGTTCTGCTGAGTCTGACTTGTGTCTGGAAGAGGTCGTCAGAAGTTAGGCCTGAAAGGCCGGGCATGGTGGCTCGTGCTTGTAAGCTTCAGCCTATGAAGCAGCCAGGGCTAGGGATCGCGGTTCGAGTCCCACCTGGGGCCCGTAGCGAGACCTAGTTCCAAAAAATACAGCTGGGCGTGGTGGCGCGCGCCTGTCATCCCAGCTACCTGGGAAGCTGAGGCTGGGGATTGCTTGAGTCCGTGGTACCCCGGGCAATGAGAGCCTGAGGTTCCACAGGCAAAAATAGCAAGATCTAGTCTCAAAAAAAAAAACAGAAGTTAGGCCTGAAAAGAAGGTGAACTTCGCTGATTCCAGCACCATGGAGTTTCAGCTACCTGAAGACAAGAAGACAGCGTTGGAGATAAGGAGGAGCACGCCAAAGAAAGATGTCTTCTAACATGTGGAGAGGACTGGCTGACATTGGTGAGATGGTCAGGACTGGGAGACAGAGGATTTTTGGGCAATCTGGGAAAGGACTTTGGACAATGCTGAAAAAGGTTTTGGACAATGTTAAAGTAATTGGAGTTTTACTTACATGTTTCTTCTGCAGTGATTAAAAAATCACTTTGTTAGAAATAAATTAGTCTGCACTGATAGTCTTGCTTTGACTTGGTATTTTGGTTGAGAAGGCTGGGGATGGTGGAAAGAACCCACAAAAGTTTAAACTGTTTCTAAGTTTTTCTTTTTAGGTCTGAAAGAGAAAAAGAAAGCAGAGAGAAGCTGGTGGCTGACTTTCACAAATCAGTGGTAAAGGTAAACAGTAAAAATGCTAATGAACAGTTTGTAGTCTGCTTCCTAGGGAGAGAAGCAGGCATAGGTGTGTCCAATTAAAGGGAAAGGCAATTGCTAAGACACGTCTTGTAGCCTGCTTCCTAAAGAAAAGCAGGCAGAAACGTGTTAAAGTCAAAGTCAGAAAGTCTTCTGGTTACCCTATTTCAGGGTGTGTCCATTTTTGGATACCCGAGGTGCCGGTCCTCTGTGTCCCTTAGGTGAGCCCTGAGTCCAGGGCCAGCCTGGTGACTCAGAAGCCACAGGTCAGTCTTCCGGATTTCCTCTGAGGTCTCAGACCTTCAAGGAGGCCTGCGTGTCACCCCGCAGCCCCCAGACTCGGCTCCCCTCCAACACAGGGCCCAGCAGTGTGAGAAACACCACCCCTGTCGCCTGTGGACATGCTGCCTGCCCAAGGGTGGCCAGTGTGCAAGGGTCTGTCCACCGGCACGGGGTCCATCTATCTCTGGCCACTCTTGGGAGGGGCCCATGGAGAAAGGAGGCTGCCACCATATCCACCTCCTCATGCTGGCCACCCGCCATCCCTCCCAAGGTCTCAGAGGTCCTTACTTGCTGTGTCCATCCTGCCAACCAAACCCGCGGGAGGATCCTGGGAACAACAGACGCAGGAAAACGCAGCCAAGAACATAGACAGAGCAGGACCCCCGAGGGGCTCCCCTGCCTGGGGTCACTGGGCACCTCCCCGCGTCCCAGGAGGCATCACGTGATTCGCCTTTTTCTGGGAAGCACAGACATCAGGGGAGAGCGCATCACTCACTGGAAGGTTCCCGAGACACCTGCCTGAGCCAGGAGGCCCCAGGGGTCCGGGAACCCCTCCAGGTCCAGGTCCAGGGGCCCTGAACTGGCTCCCTGCTGCTGGGTGTGAGCGCCCCCTGGTGGCTGTGTCACAGGGTGCAGAGCACCTACTCAGCCCCTGTGCCTGCAGGGTTTGTGTCTGGGCTCACACTCACTCCCCATCACTGTGTCTCTCGCACAGTAATACACGGCCGTGTCCTCGGCTTCCAGGCTGCTCATCTGCAGATACAGCAAGTTCTTGGCATTGTCTCTGGAGATGGTGAATCGGCCCTTCATAGAGTCTGCGTAGTATCTGCCATCACCACCAGTATTTATTCCTGCCACCCACTGTGGATCCTTCCCTGGAGCCTGGCGGACCCAGCTCATCCAGTAGCTGCTAAAGGTGAATCCAGAGGCTACACAGGAGAGTCTCAGAGACCCCCCAGGCTGCACCATGTCTCCCTCAGACTCCACCAGTTGTTCCGCACACTGGACACCTGCAACACACAGCCCGTCAGGACCCTGCCTCACTTCCACTGCTTCTCGCCCTCCTCTACCCTCCCTCCTCAGGTCTCCTATTCCCCAGAAATTACCTCCCAGAAGAGCCACGAGGAGCAGCCACCTCAGCCCAGGCTCCATGGCAAGTGTCTGCGTTCAGTGCTGACCCTGAGAGGACACCTGGATCCGGGCTGGGCTCCTGTGCAGAGCTGCAGGATCGGGCTGGCTGGTTTTCATGAGCAGGGGGCCGGCCCTATTTGCATATCTCCTGCTTTATAGCAGCTCTGGGCTGCTCTCCATGGAGAGAGCAATATGGGGAGGGTCCTGGGGACATTGCGGCCATAGTAGCCGTGTGAGCATGTGACTGTATTGGGGAGGAGTTGAGTGAGGCTGAGCACATGTCATTTGTTATGAGCAGCTCAGGTGCAAGTGCTCATGCACGAGTTCTTTATGTGTTTGGATTCAGCCCTTTGTCAGACATGTTATGGCAAAGATTTCCTGCGATTCTTTATTATTGATAGCTTCTTCCTCCTGACAAATGATGTGACCCCAGTGTTCATATTTCTCTTGCATCCTTCACTGGTGCCTGTCCACAAAGACATCACTGAAGCCAATGCTGAGGGGTGTTACAACTTGTGGTTTCTGTGTGGATGGCAGCCAATTTACATATTGTGGAACTGAGACCATCTACCTGCCTTAGGACAGAGTAATGTTTCAGGGGGTTTATGTGTATTTCATGAGTAGCCTGTTGCTCCCCTATAAAACGGGATGGACTCCTGCCATTTGCAGCAACACAGGTGGACTGGAGAGGATGATGCTGTGTGAAATATGTCAGAGGAGGAAGGAAGACAGGAGGAAGGAAGACTAAGTGCTCTCGCTTAGATGCGGAATACAGAGAACGGTGAACAAAGGTTCAGTCAAAACCAAGACAACATTAAACTCAACAGCTGACTGTGAACTGAGGTCAGCAGATGAGGTTGGTGAGAAGTGAGGGAGTGCAGAACCCTATGAAACATGGTGGGGTTGTTGGGGCTCTGGTAGTTGACAGGCTGTCAAAGGCACATTTGTAGATGTTTGAACAAAACTATAGTCTGTGCGGTGGGTACAAAGATATAAGCATACATTCACCATATTAATAATAACCTAATAGCAGCTCATTGTGATGCTTGAAATTATATCAACTATAATGTGTAACCACAATTGCGTGAAACTGGAAATTATCCCTCATGGAAAATCTGAAAAATGTTTAACAATTGGAGACTGTACAAGAACTACTCACTGTCTATTGGTTAGTGATAAGATAAAATAAGGAACTTTATTGTGGTCAGAGACAAAGAAATAGACACCATGATTTACCAGAGTCCTTGGGCACAATAAATACCACACAGAGGGAATAAGATCAGTATATTCCCACCCTAGGAGCACAGAGCGCAAATAAATAACATTACATCGGAGACAACTACAAGAGAATAGATGACAGCAAAATAGAGTAGAATAAAGGAAATGGTGGCAGTTAGAGCAGAAGTAAATGAAACACTGGTAAAAACGACATTTAAATTCAGCATGAAAATAAAAGCTATTATTTGAAAGAATAAACAATAAATACAACGGATGTTCACTTAGAAAAATGTGAGAAAAATCTATAAATAGAGTCTGAAATGTATGGGGCGGTCACAAAAGACACTGGGAAATACAGAGGATCGCACAAGACTTGTGTGGATGTGTATATGCCAATAGGTTGGAAAAGCTGGACAAATGAACAAAATCTTAGAAGTTTATAACCTCCCAAGACTGAATCGGGGAACAACAGAAAATTTGAACAAAATAACTACAAATGGGACAGTTGAAAAATAATCAAAGTCTCCCCAAAAAGCAAAAGCACAGGCTGGCTGGTCGATCAGGTGAGTTCACACCTTCAAAGGGCGCCTGACACCATCATTTTGATCTTGTTGTTGTAAACTGTTTTCCATTTTCATATACACCTCACGTGCTTCTCTGTGGAATATATAAAGGCTAGTAATAGAGTCATCAACTTTGTCAATCAGTTGTAAACTTCCTTGTAAAAGTGCTTATTACTACACGGAGCATTTTGTTGACTTCTTGCATTTTTTACTTAGACATTCATGTGATCTGTGACCGGAGACAGCTGTTTTCTATTTCCCAACTATGTGCTCTTTCCTTTCACTGCTTTGGTGCCAAAGCTCAGCTGTCAGACAACTTGAAAGGGACAGTGAAGAGGCACCAGGCTCCTCCTGCCTCAGTGGTTGGTTTCTGGTCTGTCAAGTTCAGTGAGGTTCTCTCTGCGGGTGTTTTGTGGGTTTTATATAAAAGTGAAGAATCCTGTGTGTTCCTAGGATTTGGGGTTATTTCATCATGACTTCGTGTTGGATCATCCTTAATAGCTTTCTACATCTGGTCATATGGTCACTGTAATTTCATTTACCCAGCTTTTCTGGAAAACAGGATTCAGACTGTCACACATCACTGTCCATCCACTCAGCTCTGCTCACACCCTCAGGGTCTCTCCTTCCCCATAAATAACCCTCAAATGTCAGTCAGGAAACCCTAGCCTCCAGGTGTTTCCTGAGCCCCTGGTGTCCTGAGGAGCAACTGTGTTCCAGCGCCCCCTGCTGGTCCTGGGTGTCCCCAGCCCAGCCCCTGTCCCTGCAGGGTTCGTGTCTGGGCTCACACTCACTCCCCTCACTGTGTGTCTTTCACACAGTAATACACGGCCGTGTCCTCAGCTCTCAGGCTGCTCATCTGCAGATACAGCGAGTTCTTGCCGTTGTCTCTGGAGATGGTGAATCGGCCCTTCAGAGAGTCTGCATAGTATGTCTTACTTGCATCACCCCATATGTGTGCAACCCACTGGAGCCCCTTCCCTGGAGCCTGGCGGACCCAGCTCATTGCATAGCTGCTGAAGGAGAATCCAGAGGCTGCACAGGAGAGTGTCAGAGACCCCCCAGGCTGCACCAGGTCTCCCCCAGACTCCACCAGCTGCTCTGCACACTGGACACCTGCAAACACAGACACAGCCCGTCAGGATGCTGGCTCATGTCCATGGGTTCTCTCCTTCCTGACACCTCCCCTCCTCAGGGTCTCCTGTTCTCCAGGGATTACCTCCTAGAAGAGCCACAAGGAGCAGCCAGCTCAGCCGAGGCTCCATGGCTTTCAGTGCTGACCCCAAGTGGACACCTGGATGCGGACTGGGCTCCTGTGCAGAGCTGCAGGGCCGGGCTGGCTGGTTTTCATGAGCAGGGGGCCGGCCCTATTTGCATGTCTCCTGTTATATAGCAGCTCTGGGCTGGCGACTGTGGAGAGTTGGGAGAGGGTCCTGGGGACTCTGGGGCCATAATAGCTGTGTGAGCCTGTGACTGTATTGGAGACAGAGCTGGGTAAGCCTGAGCACATGTTATGAGCAGCTCAGATGCATGTGCTCAGCCGGTGCACTATTGGGTCTCCTCTTGCATGAGTTATGGATTCAGCCCTTTGTCAGATGTGATGGTGCAAATATTTTCTCCATCTGAGTCATTTATTTTTACTTGATTCATAGTTTTTTAATGAAGCTTTTCATGTGTGATGTAACCAGTTCGATTTTACTTATATCACTCCTCTTGCCTTGGACACCTGTCCGTAATGATATCACTGAAGCCAAAGCTGAGGTGTGTGTAGCTTTATTTGTCCTGTATTGATTCCACAGCTCAGTTAGGAAATGATCTCCCTGCTCAAGGCAGAGAACTGGGTCAAAAAACCGAGGTGTATTTGTACAGTGGATCCCACTCAGTTATAAAAAGGATGACGTCCTGCCATTTGCAACAACGCAGACGAAACTGGAGAGAATGATGTGAGGGATACGTCAGGAGGAGGAAGACAGGTGCTGGATGGTCTCATTCACATGTGGGATGTGGAGACAGAGAGCAAATAAAAAACTCTTGACATGACTGCAAAACCGAGGCCACCCGAGAGGGAGGGGGGGAGATTGGGGGAGAGGATCCCCTGGAATGTAGGAGTTGCTGGGTCTTTGCATGGGTGCAGGGTATGAAGGTCCATCCTTGTAGAGGCCAGAAGCTAGAGTTGTGGGAGACGCCAAGAGCACACTTTCCTCCATGACCACAATAGCCGAGTGTCAGTGCAGCCATGACAATGAGGTTGTGTCACTTATCTTCCCATCACAATTGTGCCGAACTGGAAGTCACCACGCAGGGAAGCCTGGGAGAACTTCAGGGTCAGAGACTTTAGCATCGATGACCTGGTGACCACGGGGGAGCGAGGAGACGACATCAGGCATAGTTTACACCCGAAGGGAGGGACCTGTCCTGTGCCCCGAATGGACAGGTTATTCTCTCTGATGTCCCCACATTGAGGGTGGAGCAGCCTCCTCCTGTCACCCAGCACAGGGACGCGACTGTATCTGTGACAATATTCTGAAGGGAAACCTTCCCAGCTGCAGGCCTGGGCTGAGGACCCTGGGCCGCAGGCGCCCCCTGGTGGCTGTACCCCTAATGCTGAGCCCTGCCATTTTTAGCCCCTGCAGGGGGTGGTTTCTGATCTGACACTGATCCTCTCTCCTGCCCCACCTTTGGGGCATCCTGATGTCCGGTGAACAGGCAGCAAGGGAGACCCCAGCACCCAGATCATGGCTCTGCAAAGCTGCCCGCAGCAGCCACCGCCATCAGGATGCCTGAAACCTGGCCCTGTTCCACGTGCCGTCCCCGAAACTAGACGGGCTTGTAACCCCTGGGTGGCCTTTGGATGGCCGCTTTCACCCCGGTGGTCGTGACCAGAGACATGGTGTGGTGCGGGCTTTCAGCTCTTGTCCTGGGGGTGCTGAAGCCGAGTCACCGTCCCAGCTCCCCTTGGGCTGACCTGGCTGGTCCGTCACAGACCGAGCCACTGACCGTGCCCAGGACTCACACTATTTCTTGCTGAGGCCACTGGGTCTGCCTGTCGTTCATGAGCCTTGAGTCCCTGCGTCCATCATGAGCCGGAGTCCACGGCCCAACACTGACCTGCAGGACCAGGCCTGCTGCTGGTGTTCAGAGGAGGATACGGTGGCCAGGACGTTCCTGGTGGCATGGGTCCTAGACACCCCCAGTACTCACCTTATGGCCAGGTACTCCGTGTTGGGCGGGGAGATGGCTCTTGTGAGTGGGCGGCCAGGCCCCTGGGAACGGGGAGCTCGGAACTGGCCATGTCCTCACAGGTCATCCTGGGCCCAGACGTGTCTCCTGCCAGGACTGTGGGGCCCCTGCCTTTGGAATCACCCCAGCAGTCCATGGGGGCCCCAGGGGTGACTGCCCTGTCCCCTCCTGTCACTGTGGGCATGGACTGACTTAAGGCCGTGGCCTGAGTCGGAAGCTCTGGGTGCCCTGGCTCCACTAGGACAGCGACCGGGGTGCAGATTCCCTGCCCCCAGCCCCCACACCCTCATCAGCCCCACAGTTGCTGAGCAGACACATTGACTGGGGAGGCACTTTCCCAGCTCAGGCCCATCAGGTGTTGGTTAGACATGTGTCCTTGGGATGTTGGACACAGAGCTGACCCATTCCAGGCTACAGCTGTCCTGGCTGGGAAAGCGGGAAAGAGCCCAGGGACCCCAGAGCCCTCATGGCTGGAGGGCACATTTGGCCATTGCACCCTGACCTGGGGTCCCACGCCCCACTGGGTGAACTGGGCTCCCCCAACTCCAAGGAGGGTCACCCCTGGGCCTACAGACTCTGCTCATGTGCTGCTGGGCAAAGCTGGCCTGAGGTCGGGATGCTGTGCCATTGGGGTCAGGTCTGGGGACCAGACTCCTGAGAAGGACGGGGAGACTCTGGGGCTCAGGGGAAGCCCAGGGTATGTCGCTCAGAATGGGCTTTGGGACCCAGAAAGGAGGCAGCCTGATGGGGGTCCCCATGGTGATGGGCGGTCATATGGGGGACATAAAGACTTTCAGGGGAGCAGAAATGTTTACCCTGGATTTGGGGTGCTCTCCCTTTTCCTTATTTGGGCATTTCTGGAAGAGCCTTGATGTTTGGGGAGGGAGGTTAGAACTGTAATTGAAATCAGGTGCAAACAGGCACCAAAACTCAGCAAGGAGAGTAGCTCATGTTTACAGTGGTCACCGACAGGATTCTTCCACCTGGGCCCAATTGCAAGAGAATCCAAGATTATGGGAAAAACAAAAATAAGATTTATTTACAGGGGAAGAAGGAAGAGATGCTGAGACCATGTTGGCCTCTTGTCTCACCCAATGACTGTCCCAGCTCTAAAGTCCCAAACAGAGGATGCATGTGTCTGAGATGGCGTCTTTTACTGCCCCAGCCCTGTAGCCATGTCCCAGACAAAGCACAGACCAGAGATGGTATTTCCTGTCTCCCCATCTCCCCACGTAATCAGAAATGAATGGATAGGTTCCAATAGACAGTTGGAAATACAGAGGATCGTACAAGACTTCTGTGCATGTGTATGTTAATAGATTGAAGGAGTTTTAAAAAATGGACCATTCTTAACAGTTAATAACCACCCAAGAGTGGATCAGGAAATAGAAAATCTGAAATGACAATCATAAACAAGTAAATGGAAAAGTAATCAGAGTCTCCAAAAAAGCAAAATCACATAGCCTGCTGGTTTACCTGATGATTTCTATCAAACCATCAAAGGTTCACTCACACCATGCTTCTCTGTCTCTGCCACAATGGAGATGGAGAGTGAATAGCCCAGCATATATTATAAGGTCAATACAATTCTGATACTAAAGCAGACAAAGGCATCACACATAAAATACCACTTTAATAATCCTCAGCAGAATCTTAGCAATTTGAGTTAACAACACACGGAGGGGAGCACACATCAGGACCACGTGTGTGTATTCCAGGGACACAGGATGGATGAATACAGACAAGTCATCCATGGAAGTCACCATTTCAACAGGGGAAAGAAAAAATCACACTATTAGACCCACAGATGCAGGGAAGGTGCATGTGTCTGAGATTGACAGGATTCACATCCATTCACGTCCTAATCTCTCAGTGAGATGAGGCTGGAAGTGACACACCTCAGCATACACAGACAACATGCACACACCCACAGGAGCATCCCCCTCTGTGGGAGAGACTGAAGCTTTTCCGCAAGGCCAGGACCTGACAAGGATGCCACCTGCTCCATCCTGCTCAGCATCAGTCTGGGAGAGGAGATGCCAGAGGAACCCAGGTTTGAGAAGCCACAGTGCAGCTCTCACTCCTTGCAGAAGCCATGATAACAGACAGAGAGAACCCTAAAGACCCCACTTACACTACTGGAGCCATAAGTCAGCCTAGTCCAATACAGGCTCCAAACCCTCTGTGTGCTGAGGGGCTGTTCAGCCGCTTGACTCATTTTTTAAAAATATATTTCACATTTTCCCTTATATTCTTGTAGTTCCCTTTCTTCTCCTGCCACCATATCATTATTGACCCATCACTATACTCCTTTATGTTCTTTCCGCTGCTGTTTCACCCCTCTTGCTCCCCGTTTTTTGATGAATATTTCATGTCCTCAGTCAGGCTTTTAGGATTGACTATTTCTTGGCACATTTTTAATTGGGTGATTTCTTTTTCTTGAGTTTGCAGAGTCTGTGTTTATTTGTGACAATAGATTATCATCTCTGCTCTTTTACTTTGTTTTTATTTTCATGACATGTGCCCTTGCACGATTTACAGATTTTATTGAACAGGCCTAGAAACAATAATTCCTGGAACCATAACTAATTCTTTGCACATCAAAGTTCCATCCAGACTCAAGGAGATGAAAGTTGTCTCCTGGATTAACTGTCCATGTTTCCTTCCTTTGCAGGTTGTATTTCTGCCCATGCTCCATTCTGACTGAATCTGTGGCAGCTGCTGGTCTGCCCAGATCATCTGTGTCTGCAGGTGCAAATCCAGTCCCATCACCTGGCCTTGAGCAAACTGTCTGGGACCCATCGAACTGCATTTGCACCTCAGACACAAGAGCTGACTCCAGTGACCGGGACTGTTCCTGGAATTCATGCCTGTCCCTACGGTCTATCAGCCAATTGTGTCTCAGCCATGTGTCCTGTGTGGCTGTGGAGGAAGCTGAAGTGGGGCAAGGCCAGGACTCCAGCTTCTCCTTCAGCTGTGCTGACCTGGGTCCCTGCCTGTCCTGAGGCTTTAGAGTCAGTCTGTCTGTCCACCAGACCGTGAGCTGGGAGCTATTAGCTTTGCGTTAGACCTACAATTCTCTTGAGGAACTACTCATATTTTCACAATATCCAGTCTTTCTACCCTTGAGCGTGAAATACTCTCCATATATTTAGCTTTGATTTCTCTAATGCCAGACTTTCCGAGATTTGTTCATAAAAATATAGTACAATGTTGTGAGATTTATATTTAAGTATTGCATTTGAAACTTCTAATATAACCAGTAGTACTTTATTTTTATTTTCATATAGACTCCATATTCACTTTTCTGCTGAATGTATTTAGACAAGTATTTGGCTTTGGAATTAAATCTTATGCAAACTAACCTTGTACATTAATCTTAGAAGCTAAGCTTTCACAAGTGATGGTTGTTGTGAGAAGTATTTTGACCCTAAGCTGGGTCTTAGCCCCAGTCACGCAGCACCTCCCCCATCCCCTGGATGGGGTCATGGACACCTTACACTGCTGTGGGGCATCGCCCTCCCAGGGGCGTCTCACCCCCGTCACAGGACACGCTGGCCTCCCCGGCCGTCAGTGTAGCCAGCAGAGCCCTGAGCCTCCTCTGGCTCCCACGTCACAGGGAGCCTCTGCCGAGACCCCTGAGGCCAGAACCATCCCCACGTTGGCCGGGACCCGGGTCAGCGAGCTCCACTGTGGCCTCCTGTCCTGCCCGTCCCTGGGCACCGCCCGGGCTCATCCCGGTCAGCAGTGAGCCGGGCTCCCCGGCCTGGGGTGTGGGCAGTGGTCCTCCAGGGCAGGGCAGGCCTGGGCCCGGCGTCCCCAGTTTCCCTTCTTCCTGGCTCCCCCCTCTCCCAGGAGCGCACCCCTGCTCCCTGCGACTGGCTCCTTCGCCTGGCAAGTGCGCGCTGGTGAGTGTCCGCAGCCGTGTCTACACCGCTCTCCGTGGTCCACCCACACGGGACAGTGGGGACCTGAGGGGCCTCTGCCTGTTTCGCGTCCTTCTTGGTTGCTGAGCAACCCGTTCCTTCCGGGAGTCCGGCTCCTTCTGGGAGTCCTCCCAACACCATCCGTGTGGACACACCATTTACTGTGCGGCCGGGCAGGGCTGGACTGGACGTTGGGACCTGGATACAGATAAAGGGTCAGGGCTAGACTGAGTCCTCATCCAGTCATGATGCCCTGGGTGTCGGCCGTGACAGTGCCCACCCCGGGGCAGCACGTTCCCCGCACGAGGAGCGGCAGCAGCACATGTATCTCAACGCTGCGGGTCCCCTGTTGCTGGACTCCCACACAGCGGCCACTGACTACCCACAGAGTGGGGGCTCCAGTGTCCCACGCTGTCTCGCGGCCTTGGCAGCGTGATGGGTGGGTCCCGAGTTGTATCCCCGTCTCCTGAGCTGCAAGGTGACCTCTCTGCCCAGGTCTACGAGCACAGTTGCCGGGCCACTGCGGCTGCCCTGACCACTGCTGGACTGTGGGCCCAGGGTCAAGAGGCCCACCTGGTGCACGGGGTGCACCTGAGACCCCCAACCTCAGGTGTGTCCACTTTCGGACACCCGAGGCTGTGGTGCTGGTACCCGTCTTCTGTGTCTTGTCAGGGAGCCGAGTCGAGGGCCAGCCTGGTGACTCTGAAGCCACAGGTCAGTTTCCGGATTTCCTCTGAGGTCTCAGACCTTCAAGGAGGCCTGTGTGTCACCCCGCAGCCCCCAGACTCGGCTCCCCTCCAACACAGGCCCCAGCAGTGCGAGAAACACCACCCATCCCTGTCACCTGTGGACGCGCTGCCTGCCCAAGGGTGCCCGAGGTTCAAGGGCCTGTCCACCGGCACGGGGTCCATCTAGCTCTGGTCACTCTTGAGGTTGGGGCAAATGGAGAAAGGAGGCTGCCACCATGTCCACCTCCTCATGCTGGCCACCTGCCATCCCTCCTGAGGCCTCAGAGGCCCCTACTCGCTATGTCCATCCTGCCAACCACACACCGGGGAGAATCCTGGAAACAACAGACGCAGAAAAAAACAGCCGAGGACACGGACGGAGCAGAACCCCCCAGGGGCTCCCTGTCAGGGTCACCAGGCACCTCCACGCGTCCTAGGAGGCTTCACGCGATTCACCTGTTTCTGGGAAGCGCAGACTTCAGGGGAGACAGCGTCACTCATCTGGAAGGTTCCCGAGACATCTGTCAGAGCCAGGAGGCTCCAGGGGCCCGGGAAGCCCTCCAGGTCCAGGTCCAGCTGCCCTGAGCTGGCTCCCTGCTGGTGGGTGTGAGCGCCCCCTGGTGGCGGCACCCCTGGGTGTTGTTGCCAAGCCCAGCCCCTGTCCCTGCAGGGTTTGTGTCTGGGCTCACACTCACTCCTCTCACTCTGCGTCTCTCACAGTTATA
This sequence comes from Uropsilus gracilis, assembly GCA_004024945.1. Classification (NCBI taxonomy): domain Eukaryota; kingdom Metazoa; phylum Chordata; class Mammalia; order Eulipotyphla; family Talpidae; genus Uropsilus; species Uropsilus gracilis. Next base: position 19,347 of record PVHY01017109.1, read on the forward strand.
CAAGGCCGTGTCCTCTGGGGTGATGGAGGTCAGCTGCAGGGAGAACTGGTTCCTGGCCTCGTCTGGGGTGATGGACTGGTGGTTCTTGAGGCATGGGTTGTAGCTTATCCTCCAGGATGATGCAATGTAGTAACCACGTCCGAGCCACTCTAGCCCCTTCCCTGGCGACTGGCAGATCCAGGTCCAAGCATTACTAGAGACAGAGCCCCTGGAGATAGCACAGGCCAGGCTGAGTGTGTGTGAGGGCGGCACCAGCCCGGGCCGACTCCTGCAGCTGGGACCGGACACCTAGGAACGAGGAGAAACTGGTCAGTCACCTGCACTCACACCACCCCCCACACACCTGGGTGGCCCCCCAGCCACTCACCTGAGGGTTAGAGACCCCACACACCATCTCCTGCGGACATAGCTCCGCCTTCCCAGACCCTGAGCCTGTGGGAGCTGAGACCTGCCCTAGGGGATTTGCATGCTGGGAGTCACCTGATAAGTGGGGAATGTGGTAACAAAGCAACAGAGTGTTTTTTGGGTTTTTTTGAGGCCAGGTCTCGCTATTTTTGCCCGTGGAACCACAGGCTCAGGTTGTCCGGGGTACCAGATTCAAGCACTCAAGCAATCCCCAGCCTCAGCTTCCCAGGTAGCTGGGATTACAGGCACATGCCACCACACCCAGCTATTTTTTTGGAACTAGGTCTCGCTATGTTGTCCACAGGGGGACTCGAACCGCGATCCTCCAGTCCCAGCCACGCCCCATAGGCTGATGCTTATAGGCACACGCCACCATGCCTGACTGAAAGCAGAGTAGCTTAAACTAAACTTACAAATGGGAGCAGCTGGCTGTTTATCTACTCCTTAGGTTTGTCCCAACATGCAAACAGTAGCTAGACCACACTAACCTCAAGAAGAAGCAAGAACAGATTTACTTATTAAAAGACAAAATAAACAAGAGTCACTCAGGGGTGCTAGGGACCCCTTTGATGACCTTATCAACCAGTTCAGTCTCTAGTCCAAAAACTGCACCTGGCTCGTTCAGCCATACATGTCCACAAAATGGTAGCCGTCCCACCTCTAAGCCAGATGAAGAAGCCAAGATGGCACCCTATATCCTTCTTCAAAAGCAGGAGATTCAGCTCCAATAGGGAAACCAGGATGGTGTCAACAATTCTTCTTCAGAAGGCACAGTTCCAGCATTCTTTCAGCTTCAAGTCTGAAGTGGCCCGAAACCAGCTCAACTCACTCAATGCAATGCAGCAACCACTTCAGACATGTCACGATGAAAACAGCAACACAAGCCGGGCACGGTGGTGCGTGCTTGTAAGCTTCAGCCTATGAAGCGGCTAGGGCCAGGGATCGAGGTTCGGGTCCCGCTCGGGGCAACACAGCAAGACCTAGTCCCAAAAAAATAGCTGTGCGTGGTGGTGTACGCCTGTCATCCCAGCTACCTGGGAAGCTGAGGCTGGGGATTGCTTGAGTCTGTGTGTACCCTGGGCAACGTGAGTCTGCAGTTCCATGGGCAAAAATTAGTGAGACCTAGTCTAGCCATGCAAGTGATCCAAAATAAAATTACCCCAGAAAACAAACAGGCAAAAAAGATGTCCGAGGTTTTGGTGGCAGCTGCCTCTCAGACTAGACACAGAAAAACAAGGGGCTCAGAGTTGCGCTGAGTGTGGAAGAGGTGTGTGGACCAGAGAGATGGCACAGTTGGTAGATGGCAGTGGAGTCTGAACTGCACATCTGAAATTTTTTTTTTTTTTTGAGACTAGGTCTCGCTATTTTTGCCTGTGGAACCACAGGCTCTCATTGCCTGAGGTACCACAGACTCAAACCCTCCCCAGCCTGAGCTTCCCAGGTAGCTGGGATGACAGGCGCACACCACCATGCCCAGCTATTTTTTTGGAACTAGGTCACGCTACGGGCCCCAGGCGGGACTTGGACCGCGATCCCTAGCCCCGGCTGCTTCATAGGCTGAAGCTTACAGGCACGAACCACCGTGCCCGACCTTGCATATCTTATTTTCTTTTCCATTTTCTCACCAACAACCCAGAGCTAATGCCTGTGGCACAAGGCTAGTGTTTGGGGAGTGCCCTGAGAACCCTTCCCCAAGAACCCCGTGGTGCAGGAGCTGATGACAGAGCAGAGAGCAACCACTGTCAGCTGCCAGTAGCTTCATGTGGCAGAGAGGGAGGGAGGCGAGGGTGATTGCTGAATTTGGGCAAGGGCAGGAGCGCTCCCCCTAAAAAAGCTCAGCCTCAAGAGTCAGTCAGAGTGCAGTGGCATTAATCCTGCATTTCCTGGAGCAAGCTGGTGAGCCGATGAGTCAGTGGTGGGGAGAACAGCCAGGGGTATGCTCTTACACAAATTTTCTTTGCCCAAAGCCCCGGCACTGAAACAAAAGCAGATGGAAGCACCAGCAGGGGCGTTACCAAAACCTGTCATCCACCTGTTGTTCATCAGAAAGGTGATGAACACCTTTGCCCAGCGGCCCTCACCCAACACCTTGGTCCCTGCAAGAGACCCAAGAGACCCGTGGTTGTGGTTGTGGTTTTTCTGTCTAAGCACCAGGATCCTGTGGCAGCTGGATGCCCCAGATGCCTAAGGACCATAGCTGCCACCCCCATGGCACCTACAGGCTGAAGGAGTGGAGGCCTTTAGAAACCGCTTGGCAGACCAAGATGCACAGCAGGTGGTACTGACTCCCAGCCAGCTGTTCCAGCCACCTCTCCTGCCCAAGGCCTAGGCCCCCCCTTCCAAATCCAGTTTTGCCTGGATATGTTATATTCACTATATTCATGAGAAGACTTGGGCCATCTCCACTCTAACACGTATTTAACTTCATGGAACTGCAGCATGGACAGTACAGTTACAGGGTCTCCTAGTCATGGCTAGCACATTCTCCCATGGGTAGAAGCATTTCCCACCAAAGGGGAGGGGGCTAGAGTAGTTGTCAAAACTCTTTTAAGCCGGGCACTGTGGCTCGTGCCTGTAAGCTTCAGCCTATGAAGTGGCCGGGGCTAGGCATCACGGTTCGAGTCCTGCCTGGGGCCTGTAGCGAGACCTAGTTCCAAAAAATAGCTGGGGGTGGTGGTGCGCGCCTGTCATCCCAGCTACCTAGGAAGCTGAGGCTGGGGATTGCTTGGGTCTGTGGTGCCCCGGGCAACGAGAGCCTGCGGTTCCACGGGCAAAAATAGTGAGACCTAGTCTCAAAAAAAAAAGAAAAGAAAAAGAAAAAGAAAAGAAATTTCCAAACAGAACCCAGGAGCTCAACTCCACCACTGTCTTAGGAGCCTGGCACTGGTGCATGCCGGGAAGGGAGCAGGCAGCCCAGCCAGGCCAGGGGCTTGACCTGACGGGGGTCTGACACTTTGCAGTTCTGGATTTCCTGGATCACTTTTACATACATGTGACATAAGAAGTTTCTCCTGGTCTCCCTGGCTCTCTTTACTGGTGACAGCTCTCACAGGACCTATGCTCCTCTTGCTCCCAGGGCTAACAGTAAGTCCCCGTGTTTCAAAGGCCCTAACTGCCTACATAAGTGGAGTTTGGGCGCCGTGAAACTCATGGTTCTGAGGACCAGGAATGATGTTCTCACCTCCGATACTTTTTTGGGGGAGTCCACTGATCAACTTTGTGAGGACTCTCAAGTGTAAACTTATGTGAGCCTAACATTAGTCTCATCACTAGACAGAGAAGGGGGAAAGGGTGGGAACAGACTAACCAAAGTAACTCCACTTTTTTTAAAACAGACTAACCAAAGTAACTCCACTTTTTTTAAAACCTCCATTTTGAGAAAAGTGTCCTCTCCCTGGCCTCAGTGCAAAGTACCTGCCATGGCTGACTGGTCCAACACCCAGTTTCTGCCTCCCCTAATTCCTGGTGTTCCTATTGATGATGGCCTCCAGCATTGTCCTCCTGAGAGTAGATGGATGTCACTATTATTGGAAACCCGCGGTTATGATAACGTGTACCACCATTATGGGAACATGGGAACGTGTCCTGTAGTTAGGAGAACGTGTCTTACACCTGCTTCCTTGTCTCACAATAGGGGATGGTGGTGGTTTTGCCCTATAAAAGGTTGTGACAGAGATTGCTGGGGTCTCCTTGCCAAGCTGGCTTGGGGATCCTTGGTGCACCAGTAATAAACCTGCAGCTTTGAACTTCAGTTGGAGTCTCTG
>PVHY01017110.1:0-32206 GCA_004024945.1 Uropsilus gracilis
GGGGGGGGGGGGGGGGGGGGGCTCCAGCTGTCATTGGACCCTTTTTGTATCTCTGACTATGTGCCCCTTCCTGAGAGCCCTGCTCCAGCAGCTTCTGGCCTGTTTTAAGGAAATGTATTGAGCAGGGGCAGGGGGTCATCCAGTGACATGGTCAGGGATTTGGGGCGGGAACCCCGGGTCTTCACGCTGGTATCCTGCACGCACATACTCCCCTCCGGCAGCAGGCTTCCCTAGACCTCTCCAGGAGCGCAGGTGGGGTGCCCTCCTTCTGGGGCCAGCTGGGCTTTATCCTCAGCCTCCTGCCCCCACTCTCAGCCTGTGGAGGAGGAGGGCAACACCTCACCCTGCTAAGTCACTCCTGAACAAGCACCTCCCTGAACCATCAGTGCCCTCTTCCGAGGTGGGCACACTGTTGGGGGCTTCCAGCAGCTTAAACAGCCCCCTCGGCCCATCCTGCTGGCAAGCACCGTAGCTCAGGATGGCTTTTAGAGGGGGTGGGGGTAGGTACAGGCTGAGCGGGTTGGAATGTTCCCCTCTGGCCGTTGTTCCATCACCACCTTGGGCTCTGCACTGGAATGCACCCTTCCTCCCTTCCCCTGTCACTGCTGCCGTTGTCACTTTTTGGCACCACCTAGAAGCCCTGGGATTAAGTCCCACTCTGACCTAGACTCTAGGTAGCTCTGGCCTCTAGTCTTGCTGTGTGACTCGAGGTCAATCACTTCACCCCTCTGAGCCTCAATGTCCTCCTAGAAGGACCCATCCCCAGACTCATTACTTGAATGGATGGGAGTGAAAATTAGGACTTTGGCTCATAGTAAACATTCCACCCAGGGCACCTATTATTAAGTTCTTGTTGGAGCACTTACATCTTTTATGGCAGTGCAGTGGGAGTTGATGACCTGAATGAAATGCAATCTACAACAACAGGTAAAAGGCATTAAGTAGAACATCAGGAATGTGAGGTGAAGCTGGGCACAGTGGTGCGTGCCTGTAAGCTTCAGCCTATGAAGTGGCTGGGGCTAGGGATTGCGGTTTGAGTCCCGCTCGGGGCAACACAGCGAGACCTAGTCCCAAAAAAATAGCTGGGCATGGTGGCGCACACCTGTAATCCCAGCTACCTGGGAAGCTGAGGCTGGGGATTTCTTGAGTCCGTGGTACCCCGGGCAATGTGAGCCTGCATTTCCATAGGCAAATTGTGAGACCTAGTCTCAAAAAAAAAAAAAAAAAAAAAGAATGCGAGATGAGGAGAGAATAGCATTCATCACTGTCCAAGCTGGCATTCACTGGCTATTTACCATGTGCCAGGCTTTGGTCTATGCACTCTACAAAGTTAATGTATTGAATTTTTAGAGCAGCTCTGTGATACAGTGACATGGGGTTACCAGTTCAGGTTGGCAGATGAGAAGCCTGCACAGAGGGACTTTCCAGGGCTTCAGAACTCATAAGTCCCAGAACCAAGAGCAAAAGCCAGGTGACCTGGCCATGAGCCTACACTGTTATTCAGTAACCATCCCCCAAATGCACCTCACACCAAAAGGGAGGGAATCTGGATTGGGGAAAATCAGGTGGAGTAGGGAATTCCTGAAGTTTCAAGGTTCCTGGGGAATGTAGGACTGACGTTTGCTGATGTAGAGTGCAGTGTCTCTCATAGGAATAGAATTCATGTGGGGGCATAGCTCAGTGGTAGAGCATGTGACTGCAGGAATAGAATTCATGGACTCTGTTCTTGTTCTCGATGAGAAAGTTGTCTCATGCCCATTGGTGCTGGTTGGATGTTTTCAAGGTTTTCTGGGCAGAACCAATGCCAGGACTATTTGAGCAACCTCAGCTCCAGTAAGCAGACCTTTGCCCCTGGGCCTTGAAGGGGCAGAGGGATAGGTCTGGGGGTGGCTGTGCCCCCAGTGTAGCAGATGCCCTTGCAGTCTTCTCACTCCAGAATTTAGGAACAATGTATCTTCTGAAATACCTTCTGCAGGCACCACCTCTAGGAAGCTTTACTTATGCTTTCAGAGAAGTGCTGGCTGAGAATGGAGATATTAAGCAGGGAGAGAGGGGAGGAGGAAAGGGCTGCAGGCAGACCAGGGCAGAGGTAGGAAAGAACATCAGGAGGGAAGGAACAGAGAGTGGAAATGCCAGAAGTGTGGCTGCAGGTATCAGGGAGGGAGCTGCGCTCAGAGAGTCCTCTCTAGGCTAACCAGAGGCTTCGCCATGGCACAGGGGTCCTGACCCAACTCCCCTGGCTGGGAACCCATGCGAGTGTGATCAAAGCAGCAGCCAAGGTTGTGTGGGGCCCTCACACTCATTGCACGCCTGGAGCTACCCTGCCTCCCTTACCTGAATCCACACCTCAGTGCTCATATCAGCCTGTGACCAAGGTAGTCATGTGTGCCCATCACACGGAGGAGACTGAGGCTCAGTGCCTTGGTGGAGTTGTTCCCAGTGAGTTCTGTTCTGTCCAAGGACTTTGGAGGGAGCCTGGACCAAGGGTGGTTTCCCAGCAAAATGAGCAGGGCATGGACGCGTGCACAGCAGTTTTTCAGCTGGGGATGGAGTTGGCAGGGAGGGCAGGCATGCACGCACAGCTGGCAAAGGCCAGGGTGCTCATGTGCTCATTCCTCTTGCAAGCTCACAGGGACCTGGGCTGGGACATCTCCCTCACGCCCACATGTTCCCTTCTCTCCTGGCAACTCACCTAGATGCTGGCTGTGGTCCTGGTCCTTTTTGCTGGGCTGTGGCTGCCCTTCCGCACCGTGGTGGTGGTGAACTCCTTCCTGAGCCCACCCCACCTCAATCTTGGCTTCCTTCTCTTCTGCCACCTTTGCATCTACCTGAACAGCGCCATCATCTGTGCCCTCATGTCCCAGCGCTTCCAGGGGGCCTTCTGCAGGTTATTTCAGTGCTGGCTGGCCCGGTCTAATCTCCTGCCCCAGGGGGGACACCACAGTGTTCTACGGTGTCATCAAGGACTTTTCCCTGCACAGAGAGGTCTCTGGGAAGGCGCCCGGGGGCATGATGTCCAGAGGGAGAGGAGACCCTGACATCTCAGGGCCAGGATATTCAGATGCCAACATGCCAGCTTATGCCTACTGAGTGCAGGGGTCTCTGATCTTGGAGAGAGCATGGCTGTCAGAGTGGTTGTCGATGTGTTCTGGTTGTGCACTGCACCACACAGGGGCCACACTGACACGACACCCAGCTGGGATGTGTATACTCTAAGAAACCTCTCAGTTGAGTAGATAGACAGATCTACGAAGGGGCACCTTTCTAACACTTACAGAAAGTACTTCATAGATCAATGGCAGCCTAGTGAGTCAGCATTTTCAAAGCCCGGGTAGCGTGGGAGGAGTAGCCAGTCTTCTCCTGGGAATCTCTTGGCCTTCTTCCCTCTCCAGGGCTAACATCGAGCTGTAGTTCGAGGTAGATAACTAGAAGACGGACTCTCTTCCTCTCCTGTAGCTGTTAGACATTTCGGACATCAGAAACCAGCCTCATTTCAAGGACGGTAGAATCACTCCAGGAACGTGGGAGCTGTCCACAGACGTGGGTTCTGAATCTCCGCCCAGGCCTGATATAGGGAGGCCAAGTAGCCAGTATTTTGTTTTGTGAGACTGTACCAACTTCTATCTTCCCCACACTCCCTGTGGGCACTTGCAGAGAAGCCTTGATGTCTCAAGAGAGACAAGCTCGAGAATAGGCAGCTTGAGGGGGAAATAACAAATGACTTGGACTTTGGAGCCCAGATTCAAATCCCAGCTCTGCCATTTTCCTCTGTTTGACCTTAGACACATCAGCCAGGCTCTCCTGGTCTCAGGTTCCTCATCCAGAAAACCAAGAATTAGAGGTAGATTTTCCAGCTCTGTGTTTTCTGTCACTCGGGCCATTCTTCTTGGGAAGCTGCAACCCTTTGTAGATGTTGGAGACTCAAGTGCTTAGCCCAGCAGTTAACCCCATGTGGTCCTGCTCCATTGAAGACTCATCAGCCTTTCTCTAGAATTTCCTGGGGTTGTCCCTGACCCTTGACCAGCACGCTTGCCTGTTGCCAACTGTGTCTTGCTACTGTGCTCATCATGTGGCCGTGGTCAGGGGAGAGCAGCATCCTGACTTGGCCCTTCCCTCTGGCGCAGAAAGAATTCTGCTTTCAGAAGTTCTGTCCCTAACCCCCTAGAGAATTGATTCTCCCACACATGGTCTTTAGTGACCATGATGAAGGGGTTGAGCCCAGGCTCAGATGTTCAGGATGGAGCAGAAGATGTGACTGGAGAGGTTTTTCACATCCCCCCAGTCTTGTCACCATTTGAAGTCTGTCCCTTGTAGTCAGGAGGTGCCTGTGCTTTGCTCCCATCAGGAGGAGGAGAAAAGGGTTATTTATTTTTAAAAACATTTATTCCATCAAAACCAGGCTTGACTTCCAGGAGTTTCTGGAGAGGTCATAGAGATGGCAGCCCTCATTTTTCCAGCTGGGCAAGGTGTCAAGGCCAGATGCCTTCCTGGGGTACCAACAATCCCTCCAAGTCCTCAATTCATTCCACTCCCCTCTCAAGGAACAGCTTACACGGAGCCAGTCTGAAATAAAAATCTCTTTGAAAATGTCTTCCATAAGGCTTCCTATTCCCCCCACCCCCCATTTGGCCTCACAATTTGGAGTCCCATAACTGTTTGTGATCATCAATATGTGATGATCCTCCCACCCACTTCTGCAGACAGGCAGGGTGCAGGAAGGGAGGGGCATGTCTGGCATTTTCCCTGCTGTTTCTTATTGCCTACAACAGTGCCTGCACTTTCGTGGATACCTGAAAAGATTCTTTAGGAGAATTATGAATAAAGGCTAGTTTAATCTGAAAGTTCAAGACCCTTGACTGAGATCTGGCTTCCACTTTGAGGAAGATTTGAGATGTGGATAGTGATTTGTTCGGGTTTTTGCTAGGCAGCAGAAATTGCCTCTTTACTAAATCAAAAAGAATATGCTGGTGTTGGAAAGGAAAATGTGGCAGGTAACTGCAGAAATGAACGTAGCAGGAATGGGTGGGCTCGTGGTGTTCACATCAGAATGGGGCAGTCGACCTACACCAGAAGTAGGGTGGGCTACTCATCCTGGTATAGCTTAGGCCCTGCTCAATTTCAGGGTACCACTCGAAGTCTAGATGGGGGGGATCCTTCGGAGTTGGGCAATGCTTGGTCCTTTGAGCATATGTGGCCAGTTTAATGGTAGTGAAGTCATTGGTGAAAGAAAAACTGCAGTGCTTATTAGCAGAAAAGGCAGTACAGAGGCAAGGGACTCAAAACCAAAATAAATAAGCAGATGTCACCGTGGAAGAGTCAACCCAGTTTAACAGTAATAGTAGAATTGGCATGATTTGCTCTATTGACAAGACCTAGGCCTGGAGGTAGGGGTGAGGGGCAGTTACTCAGCACCTGCTGGGACAGGATCTTTTTTACTGGTAGTGGCTCAGCCTCCTGGAGGTCAGGGAAGGGCGTCCTGTGACCAGAGACCCTTGGGAATGCTGCCACCTCGTGACCAAGCCAGGAACTTTGCCATCCAACTTGCACAGGCTTCTCTGCCTCTGTTGTTTCCTTCATCCTCTCTACTTATTAGCATCAAGTTTCCCAGTGGAATGGTGCACCCTTCCCACCAAGGTCCAAGGTCATTATCCCAATTAAGTCTACCATTGAGGGCCAGGAAAGTGCAGCTTCTGGAAGTGGGGTGAAGGTGAAGTTGAGGGAGGCTAACCACACCTCACCCCTTTCTTCCCAGCCTTTGGGGCCATATCGTTACTTATCCACTACTGCCTCCTGGTACCCCACTTCTTGCAGGACCCCACCCAGATCCAGGGGTTTGCTCCCAAGCATCTGCCTTAGCGGAGCTTTTGGGAACCAGGAGCAGGAGTGCTCGACCTGCTGCTACCCAACTCACGTGTCAGGACTGACTGGTGGGCTCCTGTCACCGTCCGTCGTTGTGCCTTTGGTGCTGGCAGGCAGGTCCCCAAATCGCGCATTTTGCAAGTCCTCAAATACTGACAGGCGCGTGGTCATAGCAAACCTGCACCCTCTCAGTTTCAGCAAAGGCGAACCCCTTCTTCCGCGGGGGGCCGCACACTGGATAGGGACACACGCTAGACAGGTTTGTCCCAGCCCAGGGCTGGCGTCGGGCGACAAAGTCGGTGGTGGCTGCGGCTCAGGAGGCACTCAGGCCTAGCCGGGATGTGGCGGCGGCCGCGAGGGGGCGCTATGGCCGGCGTCGCGTTCGGCCGACGCCACCCGGAGCTCCCTGGGAGGAACAGCGCATCTTGCGTCCACACACCTAGCCGCCGCGCCAGGCCAGGCCCGCGGCGAAGGGCTCGCCAGGGTAATGAAGGGGCCGGATGGGGCGCTCTCCCGGGTGGCCTGGCCCAAGCACCTTTCAAAGCAGGGTTTTCTCCAGCTCCGCCCCCAAGAGGAGCCTGAAGCCATCCCCGGGCCAGCAGGGAAGACACCCCAGCTGGGGCACATTGTAAGGGGTCCGCTGACATTAGGGAGCAGGGACCAGGAAATGGGGACCCAGTCTTGCACCCACAAGGAAACGAATTCTGTCAACAACCAGAGATGCAGGTCGCTGGGGTAGGATGGGGAGGTTGCTGGGGAGGCCCTCAGTGGGGAGGGGAATCAAAACACTGCAGACCCCACGTCTGTCTGTCCGGGGTCCTGAGTCCAGAGCAGCACTGGGGTCAGCTGTCCCCTAACTTGGGCCACGCCCACCCCTGAAGCTGGGCCCTGCTTAGACGCCAGCCACCCCACAGAGGGCATCTGGCTTCCACCCAGAGATGTGGAAAGTCACTGCCCCTTCCTCTCTCACCCCCACGGGGCACCGATGGCACCCCGCAGACACACGCCACAGCTATCTCCCCTGGCAGAAGGTGACCCATGCCAACACCACAGTTGAGGGTTGGCAATATGCACCCAGTTTCTTGACTGAGTCCCAGATTTTATCCTGATGTTCCAGCCACCTTTCTCTTGTGTATGGCTCCTTGATGCCCCCTTCCACAGCGCCCCTCACCAGAGGCCCTTCCTGCCCCTCTAGTCTTCATCCACTAGGCTGTTTGCTCACAGAGCATTGCAGGTTGGCCCCACCCCCTTAACAGTACAGCCTGGAAACCACCCTGTATTGATACATAGGCTTTTCCTCCTTATTTACATTTTCCTTAAAAAATGTTCTAGCTGGCAAGTCCATTTATGCACAAGTCCATTCAGCCATTGGCTCTTGGCCTGGCCTTCCACTGCCTCAAAAAAAAAAGAAAAATCAATTTTTCAATCTCTACTTCTAGCATATTCTCAATCATAATCACTAATCCTCATCAGTCTACAGATGATTCAAAGTCACTTTATCTTATCAAATACGACTTTCATCCCCTCTCTGCTTTGTCCTGTGAGCTCCAGGAGTGAATGTCCTCTGCAAGCTGGGCATGTCTTTTGTGAACTCCACTGGGTTTATTTTCATGATGGTATTTTGGCTAAAAGAATGAGAAAATGAGGCTTTGCTGCTATGAATATGCAGCCAGCACAGCCTCCTCCATAGCCTTCATTAGCTCACCCCCTCCCCCTGGACACTCTTCCAGCACCATGTGAGAGTATGACGCTTCCTCTCCCCAGCTGATCACACAGAACAATTAGGACATTGCAGCTCGCATGGCACAGCCTCCTCATGGCCACGTCTCTCTCTGCATCATTAGGCTGATTCCTCGTCATCCACGCTGGACCTACCGTGGCCGTGGCTCAGCGAGGGCTAATTTTCTTCCTCTTTAATTTGACATTTAAGTCATTTTCCCTTTTCCTAGGGATCAGGACAGCAATCAGTTTCTTAAAAGGGTCAGATAATCACCACTCTGGGCTTCACAGCCAGATAGTCTCTGTCAGAGCTACTCAACACAGCTGTTGTAGCGTGAAAGCAGTGTGGTAATGTGTGCACACACAACCAATTGGCCTCTCGGCTTGAATTTGCCCAGTGCTATAGCCTGCCAGACTCTGGACTCCAGCATCGTTCCTAAAATACAAATTGAATCCCAGAACACTACTTCTTGCTACTAACTAGTTCTTCATGGATTCCCATTATTCACAATAGTGGTCTCCAAAGTGGAGGACTGGGAGCACCCTGGGAAACCATCAAGTTTATAGTCACAATGGTAGTTTGGTTAAAAAAAGAAATAATTGAGCTTTCTTGCTACTAATATATGACTTAATGTAACTGAGGAGTACATTACAATTTCAGTCACAATGTTCACTACAATGTCAATTGTATGTGCAACTATGTTTTACTGATGTGCTGTACCATCTTAAAATGTAAGTAATCATCAGTCTTTGTAGTTTTCTGACTTCCCCATGTTTTAGGCACCAGGTATTTCTTAATGCTCATATTCCTACAAAAATATACTGTTTTAGGAATAAAATGGTTACTCCCCTCAAAGAAACCTGGTAACACAAAAACTCTCCCCTTTTGTGCCCTTTACTGGAGCTGTATAGTTCTAGGTATGCCACCCTGTCCTTGAGCATTTACCTAATGTGAGTAATCTGAAAAATTAGCATAGTCCCTGATATTAACCCAGCAACTTTCTAAAATTTCTAAAAAGAACACAGTGACAGACTTTTTCCAATTTCTTACCCTCCTGTAAGTAGATTTCTGTATATCTTTCCAATGACCACAGCAGTCCAATTTTTTGCCCTTCCATATGTAGATCTCTTTATATCTCTCTCCTAGCCATAATAGTCCTGAAGACACTGTTAGATCATGCCAAGCCCACTTCCTAACTTGCCACCAAATGATTATGGAAACAGGGAAATGCAATATTCTGACATGGGCCCCAAATATATTTAACATTACACACCAGGGATTTTACTTAAATGTTCTGCATTTATTCACTGTATCATGAAGGAAAGCCACTTAATTCACATAAACTGAAATAAGCAAAAGATCCTCCACATTTGGAATGTAGGCCCCAGAATCATTACAGTTCATCCATCCTTGGCTCTCTGGACAATTGAACCAGGGTGCTAAACCTTCAGGGAATCGGTCGCTCAAAAAGCCTGAGTCTTATCCATTTACACAAGAGAACAGCAAGCATTTCCCGCTAACTCGTGACTTTTGGATTTCATGTATCTACTCTCTTAAATCTTTATCTTTTCATTTATGATCAACTCTTGGGTTAGCATTGTCCACTGGCAGACAATCATCAGAGAGGAAATGGATTCCGAAGAAGTGACTCATTTTCCTTACCCAGGTTTATTACTTAGGGTTGTATTCTTTTCCTACAGAAGCTTGCCTCAGTTCAGTGCCACCTCTACTAAGATAGGATTTCATTCATCCAGTAACAATACACTGTGAACAAGAGCAGAATGGATAAGGTCTTCATGACACCGATCCAGCTGCTTCTTAGCATATTTTCATCACACAAGCTGCCTTATCCATGTTCGGGTTTAATCATCTGAACATGTTACAGCTCGACTCAAATCGAGCTGTACAGAGTACATTTCTGATCTATTTCCCTGTCCCTCCAACATTTGTATTTCTAATTGTAAAATAGTCTATTAATTCATGCAGAAGAATTGGGCTTGGCTTCCATGCTAACCTCTCTGCTTCAAAGGTCCAATTTCTAGTAAAAGGCAAGTTATCTCGAACACCTTTCTATAGCTCCCAAATTTTTAGGGTTTATCATGAGTTTTCTGATGCTGCATCAGTTTTGAGTTTAGGATAAAACCTTTTCCACATAGGTTACACACAAAAGGTTTCTCCGTATGGATTTTCTTGTGTTTGTTAAGATTTGAAGCATGGTTAAAAAGTTTTTCGCATACATTGCATTTATAGGATTTCTCTTTGGTATGAATATTCCTATGTCGACTAAGGTCTGAGCAATAGCGAAAGGCCTTTTCACACTCATCACATTTAAAGGGCTTCTCTTCCGAATGAATTTTCTGATGTTTAGTGACATTGGAGTGATATTTAAAGGCTTTCCCACAAACATTGCATTTGAAAGGTTTCTCTCCAGTATGGACCCTTTGGTGGCAACTGAGATCTGACAAACGGACAAAAGACTTGTTACATTCAGCACATGTGAAATGTTTCTCCCCGGTGTGTAGCTGCTGATGGCGAGTAAGGTCGATGAACTGGGTGAAGGTCTTCTGACACTCATCACAGGAAAATGACTTCACTCCAGTATGAATTTTCTTATGTTTATTAAGATTTGAGCTGGTTTTAAAGGATTTTTTACAATCCGTGCATTCGTAAGGTCTGTCTCCAGTGTGAACTCGCTGATGCAGGATAAATTTCGAGTATGGATTGATGTCCTTGTTGCAGTATTTACATGTATAATAGTATTTCTTCTTAACATGCGTTTTTTGGTGTTGCATTTTCTCTGACAAAGTGCGAAAGGTCCTTTCACAAAATTTACAGGCAAAGAGCTTCTTTGGAGGGTGAACTGCTTGATGCTGAGTTTGGTTCCCTCCGCTGCCGGAATGAAACCGCCGATGTGTGTTCAAGGACGAGAGGAAGCGGAAGCTCTTCTGGCATACATCACATTTGTGCGACTTCTGGCTGCTGTGTGTGTGCTGATGATCCACTAGCTTCGAAGCCCCTTTAAAGGTGATGCCACACTGGCTACATTCAAAGCGTTTGTCCAAAGCATGCATTCTCTGGAATGTGGCAAATGATGAGTTATGCCCCCAAAACTGTCCATTTTCATATATGGGATCTGTCTCCACGTTGTGAATCTTCTGATGTTCGGTGAGGTGTGAGATATGACTAAACACCATGCTGCAGTCGTCACATTCATACTGCTGGGTTGAAGTATCAAGTTCCTGACTTTTGGCACAATGATAATTCTGTCTGAACGTACCCGCAGATTCGAGAAGGGCCTGATAATCCTCCAATGCTGGATGACATGCTATCAGGAAAAGAAAAAAACAAAACAAAACTTAGATCCAGAAATACTTCTATCCATGCAATACTTAGATATCAAGATAATCAGTAAGTGGTTAAGGCAGAAAAGAGTTCAGAGACTGACACTTTTAGAGAGGTAGGATGAGAAATAGGAGTTTGTGGGGCTAGAGGAATGAGAAAAAAGTATTCTCCAGGTACATGGATAATTTAAGTGATCAACATGTGGCCAATGACAATTTTCTTTAAACTGAAAATATTTATTTATGACTGTAAAAAATAACCTGCTGAAATTTTAATTGCCTAAACAGAAAATGTTAAGGAATTAAAAAGAATCACATGAAATTCTGAGCAAGGATTAATGTTTTCATCAAGGTCCTTTAATATATCTTTCTACAGGCATAGTAATTTGTAAAAGTGATTATGCTTACTTTCCTTTTAACAACAAAATTGGGGTCATTAGTCATTATCAGTCTGGTTTGTCGATTTTACTGGCAGTTAATCTACATAACAGAGACATATATATACTCTGTGGATGTATTACTTCTGCATGGCAGGCTTATTCTTGATCAGGTGCTCTTGATATTTGAATTGTATTTATTCTTGTCATTGCTAAGCACACTGAGAATAACCTTCCATGTATATGTGTCTATCTTTGATTGTTGAAATATGGCTTTAACAATATTGAGGAATGGGAGTCCTTGATATAGCCACACACCACATGCAAGCAAGTCCTTCTATTTTATGAACACACCATTATTTTCCAGTGTCTTGGGAATCCTAGACTCTGCCCTAGACTCCATCAAACTTATGACTCATATTTTAATCAAAACTTCCACTGTTCTTTTTTTGGTAAGAAGAAAAATCTAAATAAAAATAGTTCACTGCTAAAAAAAAAATTGGCCCTACAAAATATTGTATATAGGTTCATAAAAACAAAAATATCTCCTACTGGTAAGATGAGGAACTAGCATTGGTTTGTTACTTTTATCATTCTAGACTCTGAGATGCTACTGAAGTGATGAGAATGTTTGAAATAGCCATGATTAATATTTTCTAAAAGAAAGAAAACATTCAACATAAGACAGAATCAAGAAGTAATAAAAAGAAAAAATAGAAATAATAAGTTGGAGTATATGCTTAAATAAACAATGCTGTTTAAGACTTTAAACAAATCCCATATTCATTAAAAATCAATACTATTTGATATAGTATAGGTATAGTATAGATATGGGCTACAGTATAGTATTAGTATTTATAATATAGTATCAAAATGTTAGATTCACAGGGATAAATCTGACAAGGTATGTGAGAGACCTTGCACTGAAAGTAACATATTGCTGAACTTAAGACAACCTAAACAGACAGAGATAAACCTTGTTGATAGGTCAGAATACTCAGCAGTATTATATTAACTCTCTCCAAATTGACCTATAGACACGGTGCACTCTCAATCAAAATTTCAGTGGATATTCATTTGGAATCACTGCTTATTTGCTGCTTAGGGCTCACAATTGAGTGACTCTTTGGATATTTTCCCAGCTACCTTGACCTCAGTCACACTGACTCCTGGATGCAACCAGCAGTCACATGACCGAGGGACACAAAGGTCCCTTTCCTTGACCTCAGTTCAGAATAGTTCTGTAGGATCATCCCAGCACCAAAGCTTCCTCTGAGATAGGGTAAAATCACTGTTGCAAGACTCTTCTTGTTCAATATCCCCTTGGCCCAAATCAGTTTCCCTTTAGCCTTGAAGGTATTGTTTTCCAGAGCCCACAAACGTCCTGCATGCAAATCTCAGCCACAGGGTCTATATTTCACAGCTCCTGCTCAATGCTGAAGGTATTTAAAAATATGCGCCTAGAGACATGGGAGGAGCACCTCCCTCTTTAAGAAGAGAGAGTTGGGAAAATGGACTCTGGATGAAGAACAAGTATGGGATCAAAGGAAGATTCCTTTGAGTATTTTCTCCCTAAAACCCACACAGAGAGCTCATCTCTCATCAACTCCAGTTTACTTTGCCCACTTCCACTTGCTGTTTGTCAATTACCTGGGCATGGAGTACTTGTCCCCTCACTCACCAGCATCCAGGGATAATTATTCTCCTTCAAAGAAGAGATCACATTTGCTTTAAAGGCCCAATGCCCTGCATATAGGAAAATAAAGTAATAAAGTTTTGATTACAAGCATTTAAATCCAATCCTTTGATCATAAGCCCAGTGACCACTGGGCTTTAGTTATTCCAGCGTAACTTAGAACATCGCCTTTCACTTTCAGACAGCACCTAAGCTACAGATGGACACTAGGTAGGAAAAGGATGCCTAGGAGCAGTGTCTTCTCATCTGTCCACAAATCATCAATTTTTAAAAAATAGTTCACCACAAACGTAGGTGCCATAGTGGCTGTAGGACTCTGTTAGGAGTCCCCTGTGGGAAAGAAAAATTAGAGGCAAGGAATGATCACAATGAGCCAATCAGGAAGGAGAAATATGATTCCCAAACATACGTGCGATATTGCACAGGGACAGGTGATAACAGGAGAATTTACCTGTGGGGTAAACTGCCATTACCCTTTGGTCATGTCTCCTGGGACATTCCAAAGAGGCTAGGAAGCTGTGTCACAGGTGAGAGGCGTGCTGATAAAACCACCCTCTAGTGTGCCAGAGGGAGACAAGAAGATTAAGTTGTGCCTTCATCTAAGGCATCTCTCTCAACCTGCATCCACACTCCACAGGACTCTCATGGCTGAGAAGCTGTGGACATGTGCACTGGAGAGTTGTAGATGATGTACCCTTCAGAAAGGCCCTTGGCTGATTTAGGAAATCGGAAGCTTAGGTGAGCACTTCAGGAGTTCTGTGCACATCAAACAAGCAACTAGTCAGTGGTAGGAAAGGAATTCTTACCCAAAGTCATCATATGTTTGCAGTTGTCCAACATCACCTCCTTGTATAGAGTTTTTTGATCAGGAGTTAGGAATTCCCACTGCTCTGGAGACAAGTCAACAAACACATCTCCAAGTGTCACTGACCCCTGAAATAACAAATATTTTGATTTTTCCAGTGGCCCACATACAGGACTAGTCCTGGAGACGATGTGCTTGGTCATTTGAGATGTAACAGATGCGAAGCTGGGGTGAGAATAGGCTTGGTAGCAAGTTGGAGACAAAGATAAATTGTCAATATCAGGAATGAAATAGTGGCTCACCATGGCAGACTCCCCTCGCATCAGAAGGAAAAGGGATTCTATGAATAACTATACACAGACATTGGACACCTTCAACGCAGCAATCTCTCAAAAAGCACAAACGCAAGATGAAATAGATACATCGAAGGACCCTAAAACTAATGAGTAAATGGAACTCATAATTTTTAAAACTCTTGAGAAACAACCCCCAAGACCCAGATGATTTCACTGAATAATTCTACTCAACATTTGAAAGAAAAATCAACACATTACCCAATCTCTCCCAGGTGGATGACAGGAAAACAATTAATTTACACTATAAAGTCAGTATTACCTGACACAAAACCCAATGACAAGTTTATTTTTAAAAAATCAACAACAAACCTAACAGCCCTCATGAAGACAAAGGAAGAGTGTCATGATTACACTTGTGTAATGTAAAGCGTGAAAGTAGGTAGAGAGATGGAGCTTCTGATAAGAGAAACACCTCCTATCTCTCTAGCCCCCTCTGGAACACTAGAGGGTGATCAATAGCACATCTCTCACCTGTAACCCAGTTTACTAACCTCTTTAAAATGTCCCAAGAGACATATGACCTATTAGTAATGACTGTTGCCCCCAAAGGTAAATTCTCCTGTTATGGAGCATCCTCCCTGCTGCATGTCACCTACGCTTTGCTACTTCCTCATTGTATCATTGTAACATTTTCTTGCTGGGGTATATAACTAACATCTCAACTTCATTAAAGTTACACCTGGACATGCTTTCCAGGATCCCCATTCTGTGGGCTAGGCTCACAGATCGCTATCAATCAATTTCATCTCAATTTCTTCTTCATTCCACACAAAACTCCTAACACACCTGATAAAATTTTACAAAAGATCCTTTATATCCAACACTCAATAACTAGGCTTTTTAATTTGGCAATGTCTTAGAAATAAAGAACATCTCTACAAATTCTAAAGGCAAAAATTCTCTGTTAGCATCTCTGCCCAAACTGTAATCAATGTTTTTAAAAAGCCAAACAGAACAAAAAAATTAAAAATACTATCTGGAAATTACTTTTTAATTATTATTTTAAAAAATGTACCTAAATAGCGAATAACTTATATTTTGAATGATTTGGAAGTTGGAGGTAATATATTAACATTTGTTAATATATTACAATTACTTTTACTGGAAATTACTTTTTAATTATTATTTTTAAAAATGTACCTAAATAGCGAATAACTTATATTTTGAATGATTTGGAAGTTGGAGCTAATATATTAACATTTGTGAGATATGGTCATAGAAGCAGCTGAAGAAATGTACAAACTCCCCTGGATTAACACTCTTTATAAACAGGTGCACACAGCTATGAGAGATATTAGCATAAGTCATCATTAGCAAAAATTAAGGTTTAGGAAATAAAATAGATTATAATAAAGGTAGAAACTCTAGAAGCAAGGTGATGTACAGATCTGGAAACACTGGGATAGGGTAAAGATCAAATTAATAATCAGAATATATAAATAGCTTAATAACTAAGGAGAGGCTAGAAAATTTAAGTAAGAATGGAAAATTAAAAAGGAGAAACTATTTACCAAATGAATGGGATTCTGTAGCAATTCATTTTTAAAATGCAGATGAGTGGCCAATAAAGTTGAAAGACAAACCCAAAGGATCAGGGAAATGCAATTGAATTATTTTTAAATAACAATGAGCTGAATCTTATGAAATGCATAGTTTGGTATCGTTGAGAGCAGGGTAAGTCACAATACCTAAACTACAGATAATATCTACTGTTGTCAGGCAATAGAAGCCAGGAATTCTCCAAGACAAATGAATTTTAAAACTTGCCTGTGAGCTTCAAAGCAGAACTTGGTAATACCTGTGAAAGCAATAATAGTGCCTGTCGTGAGCTAGGTATTCATAGAAGAATGTTTGCACACAACCCTTAGATTACAGTAGATTACGACAACAGTAAAATACTGTACATACGAATCACTTAAGGAATAATTTAACTATGGGATAGCTACACTGGGATTCCATGTGGATGCTGTAAGAATTAGAGATCTCTGTGGAGACCACAGCAATATCTCTAGGACACTTTGAAACAATATGAAACAGTAACTTTAAAAACAGTGTTTACAGGATTCCACATAGATGATCCTATTTATATTGAAATACATGAAATTGTCCCTAATTCCATGCAGAAGTGTATATATATATTATATATATATGCAGACAGTATATACAGTACCTATAAGTGAAGTTTGTGGAACTCAGAAATGAATTTTACTTTTGTCCTGAAGTTTTTCATTAATACAAGAATTGTACATTTCTCATAATTTTTAGAAGGAAAAGAGAAAAGTGATAGCCCAGGCCATACATAATCATTTAGCTTTGTGTGGGTCTCAGGATGGAACCTAACAACCTGTGTACTCTGCTCCCAATAGTGTCACATGTGTTAAATTCAAAAAAATCTCTTAACATTGCAAGGAACACTTTGATCCAATTAAATCTGATTTAATGGTGTCCTTTCTTCTATATGTGGGTGTTTGGTTTGTTTTGATCTTTACCATCCGGCATTGATGAACTGTGTCCTCTGGGGTTAGACACTTTCATTATTTACCCGCCCTTTCTGTCTGCATTGATTTGTGTCTGACTCTGGCTGTTGTGCTCCTCTCTCTCCATAAAGGCCAATTTCACATTCCTCCACTGCTGCACCCTGGTGGCACCAATCGCATAATTGCCAACACCTGTGCTCCCTACATGTCTTTTCTTACCCTTGTGTATAGATAGCATGTTCATCCCATCACTCCAAACTGATCATTAGCTATTCTCCCGATAAATACAAGTTTCAGAGCCACACATTGCAATCTGTGGCCTAAGAATTTGCAACCCTAACAAGTTCTAACAATTCTAACAAGCTCCCTGGTGATGCTGTTGGCGCTGGAGTCACATGTTACCCTACAAAGCAGGCATCTCCATCACCTGGAAGGTTTTTTCAATCCCAACAACACACCCAGCCTGCCCCCAGGCGGCCCCCATTCTGCAGGGTGGAAGGGGCCCAAGAATTTGCCATTTTAACAAGTTCCCAGGAGAGCTGGTGTTGATGACCAGCACTTGCTGTCACCCCAGCATCTTCCTGAGGTTCCTAGTAAATCCCCAGCCCTGCTCCACCCGGGGTGTCTGCAAATACCCCCTGGGCAGTGACTCCTTGAGTGATTTGTGGGATGAATCCGTGAGTATTGCGAGAGGAAAAGGCAAAGGGAGAGTGCGCCTGTAAGCTGACTAGTTTCACCTGAAGAGACAGACCTGGCCGCTCAGAGCACAGGGAAGCCAAGCCAAGGCACCCGTAAGAAACAGACTCAGCATTTCAGGAAAAGGGGCCCATGTACTCACCTGGACCTTCACTTGGGACATGATGTCTAAAAACGAGAGCGCCATTTTATCCTCCACTCTCTCCTCAGACCCCCAGAGGGTGGACTTCGAGGACCACCCCTGGAACTGGAAAGCGAGTCAGGAGAGGCCAGGACGTCCACACCCTCCGGACACTGAGAGTGGAAGCAGGTGAGCGGCAGCCACCCCTGGCCGGCCTCTGGGTCCCCGCTTCACCTGGTCCTCCAAGCTGAAGCTGCACCGCAGGGCTGCGCTGCCAGGATGTGGGATGGGGCAGACAGCCCCAACCTTTTAGGGTCTGAAAATGTCCTCCCCAAACTGCCCCCCAAACCGAAGCTGCCTCCAGCAACCAATAGGCTGGGAGCCTGCCCCCCCTCTCAGAGTTGGAAATGCACCAGCCACGCAGACCCCGCCCACCCCCAGCCTGGTCGCTGGAGCTCAGATAAAGCCCCCAGGCCAGGCTTTTCTGGTTTCTCAATCAGGGACCACCTGCCTGCCCTCTTCCAACCCCACCGACCTGCGACCTGCGACCTGCGGTGTGAAGACAAGGATTCCCAACCGGGAGCATGTGCCGGATCACTTTGGAGGGCTTGTTAACGCAGCGGGACCCCCTGGACTTTCTGATTCAGTGGGTCTGGTGTGGGCACATCTGTCCAGGTTGCTAATGAGTTTCCAGGCGTTGCCAGTTGCACTGGTGAGGACGCACTTTAAAAGCTGGAGGGTTAAGGCATAAACAAGGATCAAACTGAAAACGGAAGAGTACCCCTTTGTCATGCCTGCCAAGTGCATCGTTGTCCTGTTTATAAACATGGATCTAGTGGCCCTTGTAAGTAATTTCCCACTGGAATTTGCGAGGAGGGTCTCTGCTGGTCCCCACAAGACAGCTGCAGTGGAGGAGAGATGCTTGGCACCTAAAGGCATGAAGACGGTGTGAAATTGCAGCTCCACTTTCCACACAGGCCATCAACTCCAAGGTCAGGGAGAAGGGCAGCCGCAAAGTGGGTTGTGATGGGTCAGTGCCTAAGTGGTCTGGGTAAAGACAAGGGGGACAGTGTGGATGGCTGGACCAGAAGCCATGGGAGTGGTGTCAGACCCAGATGCTCACTGGTACCCCAAGACCAGGCCAACAAGGGACACCAGCAATAAATGCAGCAGGATAGAAGCCAAAAGCACGAACTGAGCACGGCTAGGTCAGCAGTGACCAGCAGTGCTGGAGTGAACTCTTTGCGTTATGTTACTTCAGTCTTGTTCCTGGTTTAAAACAGCAATAACTTTAGGACAGAATGAGTAAGAGGCTAGTCTAGGATCATATATGATTAGTGACAAAGACTGAAAATTGAGAGGATCCCGTACCAATGTGTTTAGATGACTGGATGCATTTCTAGAAAAACACCAATTACCAAAACTGACAATAGAAGAAATGGAAATCTTCATAGTTCCTTAAGTATTGAAAATTATTTTCAAAGTTGAATTCATCATTTAAAATTTAGGGACCCACGGAACTGGGAATCGCTTGAGCTTGCAGGTTCGAGACCCACCCAGGCCCGGCTACATAGTGAAACCTAGTCCCAAAAAATAGCTGGGCGTGATGGCGCGTGCCTGTAATACCAGCTACCTGGGAAGCTGAGGCTGGGGAACACTTGAGTCCGTGGTACCCTGGGCAAATGAGTCTGCAGTTCCTCGGGCAAGATAGCAAGACCTAACCTCAAAATTAATTAATTAATTAATTAATTAATTAATTAAAATGTAGGGACCCAGATATCATTACTGATTGATCCTACCAAATATTTAAAGAAAAATGGTTTCAGTCTTACAGAAATTGTTCCAGAGAATAGAAAAGGGGGGACTATACCCCAATTTATTTTATTGACCCACATAACCTTGATATAAAAATCATATTTTATTGTGATTATATTGATAAGAATGAAACATTAAAAGTCAACCTCATTCATGAACAAGAGTTTTAAACAAGATACCAGAAAATAAAATGGAGCAATATTGTTTCCAGTCTTTAATTGAGTTATAGTTGAAACACACACTGCATAAATTTAAGGTATACAGCCGAATGACTTGATATTCATATATTTTAAAATGATTCCCACAAGAGCTAACATCCTTTGTCTCATATAGATATATAGATACAAAAAGGGGCAATATTTTTAAAAAGATATTTGCACCAAGTTTGGTTGGGTCCAGGAATACAGTTTAACTCTTAAAACAATGAACCAGTGAAATGAACTATATTTGCAAGAAAAAGGTCATATCACTAATATAAATAATATTTGATTAAAATCTAAAAATTCAAATTCTACTCACAACAGAAGGAAATTTCCTAAATATAATTTAAAAGGCAATCTATTAAAAAATCTAAAGGAAGGATGCTAATATCTCACTTCAGTGCAACTTTCCAGATACTACAAGCCTTCCAAAGTTTCCAAAATTGTAAGCACACATGAGCGGGCAGAGAATACTCATTGTAAAGTGTGCTTGATATTACTGGAATGTGCTTATGTCTCTAGCAAATAAATTTAAACGTGTACATTTAACTCAGCGTTGTTAGTGTCCTCCAGTGAGCACACTGACTTATGCTTTAGAATATTTTTGAATGATTTTATAACTTGGGCAGTTATATTAACATTAGCTGTTGTTAAAAGTTTAAATATTTTAATTAATACATTAGTCTAGTATAAATATTCATTAAATGATAGTGCTCGTAGAGGATTTCAAAATTCATGAAAACCAATTACTTGGAAGTGGAAATGGACGTTAAAATAGATGATGAAAGACACCAACCAAGCTCCATAATGCACTGTACAGTCACTTAATGAGAATACTCAAATCCACATCAGAACTCACTCTGAGGGAATCCCAAAGGACATCCTGAGAGCAGATATATCATTCCACAATGAGTGCAAATTTATACTCCCTGAGATGCTCCCTCTCTGCCCTACATCTATTCTTGTGGGAATACTTGTACTGAATGAAGCAGGCTTGGAATTTTTGCAGGTCTGTGTAAACAAAAGTCTTGCATGTACTGCTCTATTAGTGTTTATGAGAGTGACTTTCAAGTTTTTGGTTCCATTTTTGGTTTTCACATTTTTCTTCAAACCCTTAGGGAACATGTCTGATTTTTAAAAATAAATCAGTCTCTCCTATTCTTGTGTCGAGCCTTTTATTTAAAAATATATGATAAGCTTCCCATATGTCAATTCCTATATCTCTGTATTATAACTTTTTATGGTTACCTAATTCCCCACCTTATGGCATCCTACAAGTTCTTTTCTTTTTTTATTTCTTACACTTAGATTTTTGATAATATGTTGCTATTAACATCAACTGTAAGAGAAGTACTTACACTTGTATCCTAGGACAATTATTTGCTTAGATCATATTTCTGTGAATATAATTGCCATATTAAAGTGCCTGTTCCTTTTAAATCTTGATACAGAGTGGCCTCCAAATTGTTTTACAAATTATATGTCAAACAGAAATTTATGAGAAGGCGCATTTCCCCAAATGTATGCCCACCCTGGCTATCATTTTTCTTTATAATCTTTTCCAACTGTAAAGGCCAAAAAATGTATTTAAACATTTGCATGTTTTATTTGTAGTTTATGGGCTGCTTTCACATATTTATTGCTCATTTGCATTTTCCCTTTTATTGCTTTCCCCTTCGTCGCCATAGATCATTTTTATGGTGGTATGATCCTCTTAGAAATGTGTAAGAGATAATTAAATGAAGTCAATAAACTATTTCTTTCACATGCTTAACACATATATTTTCCAAGAGTATTTTTACTTGACTTTTTTTCCTGAAACTAAGATTTAAATATTTTCTACAATAAAATTTGGTAGTCATTTTGTTTATGGTTTGACCAGAGATTAAATGAGAAAGTTCTTTTCTATTTTCTCTAGCTACTTGGGGGTTTACTGTAAAATGTTAAAAATTACTGTGCAAAATGTATGTGCTATCACATCCATCCATGAAGGAGGTATCTCCCTCACTACCCCTGCTGTTTCTGGTTCTCTAAAAGGATTCTCTACTAGCTGCCTTTTCCCCTCCTCCCATAGCACCCTACATGAAAATCCCACTTTTATCCTACTCTGAATTCTTAAGAATGCCTGGGCTTGGCCTATTCTCCTAAGATGCTAGAAGCCACCTTTTGAACAATCTATTATCTATTAATGTCATACATACTCATGTCTGGTAGGGAACAATGTAATTTTTTTGTCTTGGCTCTTACGCTTGGGTTTTTGGTTTTGTTTCATTCCAAGTGGAATTTAGAGGTGCTCTGTCAAGTAAAATAAAATGAAACAAAAAATAAAGAAGAAACACATCATGCAGTGTATTGAGATTTTGATTAGAATTTTGTCAGTCTGTTGAGTTCCCCCCTTTATTTCTCCATGTCACACAGTAGCGTGTATAGTGTCTTTAGTGTAAATTTAGCTCAATTTTTATCGACCCAACTCTAGACTCTGCCTACTATCATGAATGGGACTTATTTCCAACAACTGTCTTTGGCATGAAAGAAACAATCGATATAAAAAGTAAGTTGACCTTCACATCATCTTGACCATGAGGTCAAAGGTAATATTACCAAAAATGGGACAAACAGACATCACTGAATAAGACTGAGAAGAACATAACATCCCTTGTGCAGGATTCCTGCCCAGAGATGGATAATCTGAACCAAATTGTAAGGAAGTGATCAGACAAACCCAAATGAACCATTCTTCCAGTCTTTCCTCTTGCAAACTGCTAACACCATGAAAGATAAAGGATGAAAAGCTAAGTTAAAGGAATCCTAAATTTAATCAAATGTAAGGAATGACTCTGAATTGACTCAAAAAAAATCTTATAAAGGACATTTTGGGGATAAGCATAGAAAGTGAACTACATAATAGATAATAACATGATACCAGTTTTTAGCTTCTTCAGGTAGATTTAATTGTATGTTGATGACATAAAAGAATGTCCCTTTTAGGAAATGTATGTTAGTTTTAAGAGTGACAGTTTATGTTTGCAACTTAGTCTCAAGTGGTGAATAAGATGAGTTGAGAAATCGAGAGAATGCATGTGTGACAAAATATGAAAAATTCATGAAACCAGCCAATGGTTCACTGGTGTTCATTCTAAATTAGTAATTCTTGCAACTTTCTGTACGTTTGACTACTTTCAAAAAAAAAAAAGCTTTAAAGAATAAGAAAATTGTTCTTATCAAAATAGCACATTGAGCCCCTAGGACCCTAATTTAATCAATAGGGGAAATTATGAGTGGTCTTCTTTGACCTAATTTCCTTTGATTTATGTGTATTTGTCATTTCACCAACAGTTTAGCGTGTTACTTTTGTAATGTAGTTTGGGGTTAGGTGGCTGCGTTCCTGAATGAAAACGGGTGTGTTGCTGGACTTTTTTTCTAGCACTTCAGTTAAATTTTTGTTTCCATCTATGCAAGGGACATCCTCCTTTCCTTCTGAAGAGAACTGAGTCTAAGGGAACACAGGTTGTAGCTTAAACCGGGTTCGGATCCCCAATCCTGGGGTCAGAGATCCAAACAAAATGTAGAGATGCTTTGGACAACAAAACACCCCCCAAAGGCAGGAACTCTCAGACACCCTTCACCGAAGGCGGGCGGTGACGCCTGGGAAACGCAGCCCCTCTAGGGTGGATCACAGCTCCTTCTGCGCATGTGCGGTTCTCCCTCATTGTTCCCGCTTCCCTTGTCTCCGGCTCCGGGCAGCAGACCTTACGGGAGTTGGCTTCTGCTCCTCCCTGAGCCCTGCTCCTGCGTGGAGGACGTGCGCTGCAGGTGAGAGCCTCGTTTAGAGGCTGCTTTGCCGGCCTCGGGGTATGTTTGTGGCCACACCCGGTGGAAGCAGAAACTCGCGCGAATGCCCCGCGTGCGGGGACCCCACCACTTGTTCCTGCTTGTGCTGCGCTCCTCCTGGAGCAAGCCCCTGGCTGGGCGTCCGGCCGAAAACCTGCGGGCTCCACCAGAGGCGAGGGGAGAGGACCTGGGCTTCTTGGTCTGAATGAAATGCCCCTGAGAAATGCACAGGAGCTGTTTCCAGCAGCCCCTCGAATGTGCATGTGTCTAGGCCACCCGTTGGTTAGCCGGTCAGGTCTACCCCCCAGCTGGCTGAGAGGGAGTTTCTGCTCCATCCCACGAGGGGGCTACAGGCCAGGCTGGTGATAGGGGGAGAGGGTTGCAGCGGAGCAGAGCCCCAGTTTAGGCTCAAACACAGTCCAAATCCTCATTCAACAGGACGGGCCGCCAAGACTCAGTTTCTCCATCTGTAAAATGGAGTTATTCCTAAAACCTGCCTCGAGGTGGTTCTGAGGCTTCAGTCAGCGAACACCTGGAAAGCTCAGCGCAGGCCTGGCGGGCGCAGGTGGGTGACACCTGGGAGATGCCCGGGCCCTTTATCACTGTTCTTCTTAAATATATTATTTGTTCTCCAAGACCACCCCGCCAAGCCTATCTTACCAAATGGAGCTAAGTGGTGCGATTTAACCAAAAAGAAAATCAAGACATGTCAGTCAAATCAGATACGACTTAGTAAGTCTTGGGAGATACTGAAACCAAAGGAAGAGTAAGAGCCTTAAATATAAACACATGCATATATACTCCTTAAAGCAAGGGTTTCTCTTCATTCTTTTACCTCCAGGAGTTGGATGTATAAGTAGAGATGTAAATGAACACGTCTCCATAGGTTTTTGTGGTGGTAGCTTGACTTTGTCCAATTTTAAATAGAAATATTCAAAACACGCCCAAGTGAGGAAAACGGCATCACGACTACATATTTGACATGCTCCAGCCCTTATAGACTCCCTTCATTTCTCCCCATGCCCAGTATACACAGATACTCTTTCCTCCTTCCTACCTTTCTCTGCTGGGTTGTTTTGGAGCAGATCCCAAACAGGGGTCAGATGAGTCTGCCTGAAACCCACGCGGGGCCCCTTGAGTCAGCATTTCATACACAGTTACTCCAGCTTCCTTTAACCACTTCTTCCTTCGCAGAAGTTTGTCTTGTTTGATACTCCTCTGCTCTTGCAGCAAAGGGGCCTTTCAACTGTCAGAAACCAGTATGTAAAATGCTTACTATTCCCAGGTGGAAAGCTTACTTCTCTTAGCTCCACAGTGTTACACAGAGTGCCCTGCCTTGGGGAGACTTTCTCTTCCGTGGGGTTCTCTGTCATTTAGTCTGTGGGTTTCTAGGCAAGTGTTAGGAAGATTTTTGAAGAAATCATTTCTTATAGTTTCTTTACACTTTCCCTTCCCTCCTGTCCACCTTCACAGTTCTCTCAGCTTCTTCAGGAGAAGAAAATGGACACATCCCAGGTGAGATGCTATACTCATATGCAACTATTTCAGTGACATCTAAGTTGCTTTTTGCATTTGCAGTGACCATGCTTTTTTTTTTTTTTTGGAGACTGGGTCTCGCTATTTTTGCCTTTGGAACCACAGCCTCACGTTGCCCAGGGTACCACGGACTCAAACAATCTCCAGCTTCAGCTTCCCAGGTAGCTGGGATTACAGGCATGCGCCACCACACCCAGCTATTTTTTGGGGACTAGGTCTCACTAGATGCCCCTGGTGGGACTTGAACCGCAATCCCTGGCCACGGCCGTGGCTTCCTAGGCTGCCACCTACAAGCATGCGCCACCATACCCAGCCGACAAGGCTTTGTTGACCTCCCCGTCGGGGAATCGAACCCCGGTCTCCTGCGTGACAGGCGGGGATACTCACCACTATACTAACAAGGATGGTTGACCATGCTTTCTTGTCCGTTGTTTTTCTTCATCTCTTGTCTTTTTTCCTGTGTGATTTTCCTTTTCTTTTCTCTTCCTCCAGTGACTTTGAAGGTGTATACATTGTGTTTTGGTTCTATTATGGATTACCAGGGATTGTTTAACTCAGGTAAACATACCTTCTTATCTACATTGGGAATTGTTTTCATCAGTAATGTCATCTGAACAAGGCATTCTCTCCCCTCATCCCATTTTGTGGAAATCCTCTCTATATTTTTCCCAATTTCACTTTTCTTTTTACATAGTGAATAACATTTTTGGAATTCTCTGTTGATAACTATCTCACACCTTCTAACTACTTGAAAAATAATTGTTTCAATTTTAATATATCTCTCCTGGTTATTTCTGCTGTCTCAAATTTGAAGACAGAGTGACAAAATGATAACTGTTGGTCAGCTTTAACAATATCTGCAATTTAGGGTGCTTATTATGTCCCAACCACTATTACATTCCTTACCTAGATTCGCCCATCTAATTCTCTTTACAACATTAAGAGGCAGGTACATTTCTTACGCCCTTTTTACTATGCATTAATAATACTCTTACACAGACTTGAGAAAGTTCTCAAGAACTCGTAGACTAAAAAGTTCTATAGATACATCATTTGAAATCTGTCCAGATGCAGACCTCATGTCTACACCCACTTTCCACTCGGGGTTTGGAGTACGTTGTCGTTTGCCTATCCCAGCCTGGAGCTCACACTGGGAGGTCTCTGGGTGCTGGATGAGACACAGGCATGTAAAAGTATCACCTGCTTTGGACAGACGTGGGTTGAAAACATTTATCCAAAGTTCAAATTTAATTGGGTGCGCTGTATTGTATTGACCAATCTGGCAACCCCCTTACGTAGAAAGAGGGTCCTCTGCCCATGGGTAGAGTGGGGAGGCTGATCCCAGCTCACACAGAGGCTCTGCTGTCACCCATGTAGCTGACTCTACCATTTTGTTCCACATGGCCACCCCCATGACCCGCTGGCTTCTGCTTTCCCGGCCTGTCTACAGCAGCTCCTCTCCCAGAATCTCGGAAGTCCTCAGGCTTGGAACCCACATCTGTAACCCCAAAATGCTGCCTGCCTACCTTCATTCAGTAGTTATAAAAAAGCTTTTCTGCTGGGTTAATCCACATACTCTTGTCTTTCATGGTCTCCAAATCACCCCTCACATGCCCTTCTATGCAGGCTTCGCACCAGGCCAGGGCCTACTCTCCTGTTTGCTACACGTCAGTCAATCAGTCTGTCAGTCTGTCTGTCTATCTGTCTGTCTGCCTGTCTGCCTGCCTGCCTGCCTGCCTGCCTGCCTGAGTGTCTTCTCAGGGCTGGCTGATATGTGAGGCCTCACAGAATGACAGGGTGGTCGGGTGCCTGCCAAGCCCCAGGGATCTGAAAGTGCCTCCATCCTACCCCATGACACAAATGGTTGATGAGCCGTAGGGCTGGGCTTCAAAATGCTCCCCCCTGCAGCGTAGTATGAGAGAAGATCACCTCATTATCTCCTAGCATTTGGAGAGACTAGGGGAGGGGACGTGGTCGTCTATTCCAGGCCTTTGTCGGCAACCTATTTGCTTTTGTCTTTAGAAGCTTCTTCTCCATCCCGGGCAGGGCTTCGGACCTCTCGCCAGGCAACATCTGCTTATTTGTCTCTTCAGCTCTCCTGCTCTGTGACTGGATGGCTCCTGTTGTGAGGAGAACTCGCTTCTTTCTGTGATGGTCCCTTCATCCTCTTTGCTCTTGCCGTGGGTGTCTGGCTGGGCTGTGGCCTCCAGGCCAAGAGCTGGCTTTGCCATTGCTTTCTGGTTTTGTTCTCTATTGTGGGAGATGCCCTCACAGTGCTCTTCCCATCCTGTTGTTTTTAAGTATTCTCTTTCTGCTTTCAAATTTTGCTTTTGTTTGCATCCTTCAGCAAGGAAACCTTGGCTATCCTCACTCTTCTTTTTCCATAGCTGACTTGTCCCATTTCGTGGAAGTAAGATGCCCACATCAACGTGGGGATATCCATTTGAAT
The DNA here is from genome assembly GCA_004024945.1 of Uropsilus gracilis. Lineage (NCBI taxonomy): Eukaryota > Metazoa > Chordata > Mammalia > Eulipotyphla > Talpidae > Uropsilus > Uropsilus gracilis. The sequence goes on from PVHY01017110.1 coordinate 27,280, forward strand.
ATCTGAAACATTCTTTCATCCAGAGTCTCCACCACAGGTGTCTTCATGGCCTTCCATCCACTCTCCTTGGCACATCTCTTCTGGGCAGATGTTTTTATTTTATGTTCTCATCTACAGTGGCTGTTTAGCTTGCTCAGTCTATTCCTCCTTGTGCAGACTTTTCCAGTTATTTGGGCCCTTTTTTGTTCTCCATGTGACTCGTAAGGTTAAGTCACAGTTAGGTTAAGTAACTAGTAAGGTGAAGTGTTGGGCCAAATCAGGGGCCCATGGGTGCCCAACCTCACAGAGCTTGCACAGTCAGACTTTTCCCTGGATGGGAAGGACAGTTATGCCTGTGACACGCTCATGACTGTGGAGACAGACGGGCTCTACCCTGTCAGAGGGGGCAGTGTTTTACCCCACAGCAGAGATGTGAGTCTGTTTTCCCAGAATCACCTTAAGACAAAAGCTGTGGACATAGGGTAGCATCATCCTCCGCTTCTCTCTGGGGTTGTGGGGTTCGCTGGACTCCTGAAGGAGCTCCCTGCTCTCGATGGGGACTCGTGGCTTAGGGGCCATAGCCCTCCCCTGGGATATGGAGCCACCCAGGGGCAGGACTGGTCTGTGGGCAACCCTCGCACCCCCTTCTTCAGCCCATGTCTACTCCCCCTCCCAGTTCAGCTGGCTCTGAGCTGGGGCGTCCTCGACTCTGAAGAGAATCTGAGCCCTTTGCTCACCCCGTGTTTGTATTGAGATGCGCTCACTGCCCCACCTGCCCCCCATTCTCCATCTTCTAGAGCTGACTTGAGATTTCTCCTTGCTTGTGTCCTTCCTGATACCTGTCTGCTGGGACAAGCACACTGGCAAGTTTACATCTCTCCCTGCTGTTGTCTCGGAGGCAAAGGAGGCAGAGGTGTGCGCCCAGCCCGCTGCATCATCTGGGATGTCATTTAGTCCCAGAATTGTCACCATCAGCGGTTTCACAAACACGCTACCTTTGTTTATCAGCCACTTACTGGGCACCACCGTGAACTGTTCTAGATGCTGCAGGCACAGCTGGCAGCTCCTGGTTCTGGTTCCCCTTCTTGGCCCCCAGGACTGCCTCTTCTCCCTCAACTACCCTTCAGGCTCTGTGTCCTCAGTCTCCAACCCCCCCCCTCCCTTTGTAATCCCCTGGGACATGGTGTTGCCTCTCGTAGAAGTTCTAGAGGCCTTTCCATGGCCCTTCCTGTCTTAGGAACTAGACTGGAGACATCTTTGCTGGAAGCAGATCCCAGCCCCCTCCCCATGACAGCCGAGGCCTCTGCCGCAACCTTTCCTTCCACAGAGACCCCAGAGCTTCCTTCACAGCCTGATCCTTCACGCTTTTCTTGCTGAGCCTAAAATCAGAGTAGCCTGAAATATCTCTCTTTTTAAACTGAAGTCATTTTTCAGTTTGGGTACACTTTTGTCAAGAGCCTACACAGTTGGCTATAAAGAGCGTGTTAGCGAAGGAAGTGAATTAACTGGAAAATGTGGCTGTTGAAGAACCACACGTTCTTCGTTCTCTATGAGCCAGTTCCTCCTATTCTGGGCAGCTTCGGACACTGAGTTATTCCTAATTTCCCAGCATTTTTCTTCGTGCTTGACCTCCCTCCTGACCCCAAAACCTGGTATCCAGCGGTCGCCTGGCGTCTCTATCTGCGTTACCCATGCTTTTAGGATAAAAGCAAGATTTTATCTCTCCCTCCCTCTGCCCAGCTGACTCTCTTGCTTTGTCAATTGATTCAGCATTGACCTGGTGGCTCTTGCAGATAACCGCATCCCATCCCCGTGACTCATCCATCCCGGATCAGCTCCCTGAGTCCCCACTGCCCTGTCATGAGCAGAGTAGGCTTCTCGCATGATGGGCCATCCCCTTCCTTTCTCACCTCCTTGGACACGGGCTTCCTCAGTCTCAGCACTAGATAGTTTGGATGAGCACATTCTTGTGGAGGCTGCCCTATGCCTTCTGAGGGGGGTGGGGGGAGGCTGGCAGCACCGCTGGTCTCTACCCACTTCCTCCCAGCAGCATCATGTCCTTGGGAGAACCATTTGCAGACCTTGTCAGATGCTGGGGGCAGACGAGGCTATGTCTCACGGAGCCCTGTCTTCAGGCGTCTTCTCCCTGCTGCCGGACGCTATTGTCAATGTGCATCTGGTCGTGGCACTTGTGCATCGGTTCCCTTGTCCACGGAGCTCATCTCCCAAGCAGGGCGTCTCCCCCAGAGAACACCCCAGAATATGGAGCTGGGTGTGGTCGAGAAAGAGAATATCTACTGCCTGACCGGGGAGAGGCTGTGATCATGAAGGTGTCCCCAAGGCAAGTCTCCCCCATCGCACTGTGGCTGTGTTGGGCCTGCCCCTTCCCCAGACTCGGGGAACTCAGCAGTGATTCTGTGGCCATGGGGGGCTGTGCTCACACTCTCCCCTGGCATAGGGAAAGAGAGCGAGCATGAGCTGCCCCTTCTATGTTAGTTCTATATCTCCCAAATCAAGAGTGTTAAGCTTTTTACTTTTTGCTGTGTGGCTTGAGAGCCACATATTGTTTTTAAATAAATATGCTAGCTGGGCATGGTAGCGTGCGCCTATTATCCAAGTGCTGGGAGGTAAGAGGCCTGGAATCACTTGCGTTCGTGAGTTTGAGACTACTCCGGGCAACATAGCAAGACATGGTCTCCACAAAGCAGCACCATGGCAGGCGCCTGTAATCCCAGCTACCTGAGAGGCTGAGGCTGGGGATCACTTGAGTCTGCGTCACCCCAGGCAACATCGTGAGACCTAGTCTCCAAAAAACATATTAAACAAACAAACAAACAAACAAACAAACAAATAGCTAAGGGAAGTTCTGTGGGTGGGGGATTAAGTATTTGGAGGCCACTGGTCTGGAAGAGAAAGTCCATGTCTCTCTGTGTCTGCTCATCCAAGACTTAAGACACAGACCTGTGCTGCTCTCCTGCCCCAAAGGCTCGCCTGTCCCAGCACGCTCATCCTGTTCATTTGGGGGGTTTGTATTTCTGGACTTTCTGTTGTCCCCGGCTCATACAGCCTCTCTGTGGCTGTGCACTCTGTGTCTGCTCCTCCCAGGAAGCTGGCCCTGAAATAAACAGGGAGCTTTAGCCCCAGGCCCTGTGACCTGATTCTCCCTTGTCCACACTTTCTCAGCCCCCAAGTTGACTGTTGCATGTCTATGTGGAACGTGTGCTCATCAACCCGCAAACTCCTTAAACACAGGTCAGTGTCATCTCTTTTTTCTTTTTTTTTAGAGACTAGGTCTCAGTATGTTGCCTGAGGTAGTCCCGAACCCACAGACTCAAGTGACCCCAGCCTCAGCCTCCCAGGCAGCTGGGATTACAGGTGCACACCACCATGCTTGGCTATTTATTTGAGACTAGGTCTTGCTATGTTGCTCAGTGTAGTATCGAACCCACAGACTCAAGTGACCCCTGGCCTCGGCCTCACAGCGCTGGGATTACAGGTGTGTGCCACTGCACCCAGCAGGCCAGCATCTTCTTCACTTTAGTATCCTCTGTCACAGGAACAGCTCAGGCATGCAGAAGCTCAGAATAAGCATGGAGACCGTCTTTCTGGGATGGTCACTGTTTCTTCCACAAGGTCTAGCATGAAGGAAGGGACTTGCTTGCCATCCTTTGTGACTCTTCCTGGTAAAGGCAAAGTGTGACCCTGCAGGAATTAGCTCCTGTGTCCTCTTCCACGCCTGGCAGTCTTGAACCCTTTGGACTGAGCAGGATTGGGCTATTTCAGGCGTCCGTATGGTTTAAGGACATTGCTCTGGACTTCACCCAGAAGGAGTGGCAGCTGCTGGACCCAGCCCAGAGGCTCCTCTACAAAGACGTGATGCTGGAGAACTATAGGCACCTGCTGGCCCTGGATAAGCTGCCCCCCCTGCCCCCTGGCACTGCTTCCCCGCTCAGGAGCCAGGTTGAGAGTTTAGATTCAGGACGCTTTTAGGGAGCTTGAAAGGCAGTGCATTCTCACCTCCTCCTCATCAGACACTTCGGAGGCTTCTCCCTTCAGATTCTTCAAGGGTCTGACCCCTGCACACCATTGCCAATTCCTGTGTTGTTTCTCACACCAGGGTACTGCAACACCAAACCTGAGCTGGTCTTCAGACTAGAGTGAGGCAAGGCGAAGAGCCGTGGATATTTACAGGAAAGCTCCCAAGTCAGGGCCAGTCAGGTTAGTGAAGAAGGTCAATGGCATGGAAACTGCTGGAACATGGATCTTAAGAGGCCAGTTCATCAAAATGGCCATCCTACCAAAAGCAATCTACAGATTCAATGCAATCCCATTAAAAATTCCAATGACATTCTTTAAAGAGATAGAACAAAAATTACAAAAATTCATATGGAATAACAAAAGACCTCGAATATCAAAAAACCTCCTCTCCAAAAAAAGAGAGAATGGAGGACTAACTATTCTAGACTTCAAGCTATACTACAAAGCCATAATACTTAAAACGGCTTGATACTGGTACAACAACCAACAATCAGACCAATGGAACAGAATTGAGAATCTGGAAATAAAGCCACACACATATAGCCAATTAATCTTTGACAAAGGAGGGAAAAACTTACATTGGAACAAAGGTAGTCTCTTCAACAAATGGTGCTGGGAAAACTGGACTAAGACATGCAAAAAAATGGACCAAGACATTTCTCTCACACCATGTACAAAAATTAATTCAAAATGGATAAAAGACTTAGATATACCTGAAACCATAACATACATAGAGGAAAACATAGGCAAAACCCTCCATGAAGTACAATTCAGAAATCCCTTTCTGGAATCATCTGCAGAAGGCAAAAAATTGAAGGAAAACATAAACAGATGGGACTTCATCAAACTAAAAAGCTTCTGCACGGCAAAAGAGACAACAGAAAAAACTAAAAGAAGCCCAACCAAATGG
>PVHY01017111.1:0-25368 GCA_004024945.1 Uropsilus gracilis
TGAAATGATTATAACAGTTTTTTTAATGGGTTTCAATAGATTGAAATCTCTCATTCAGTTCACTCCATTGAATATATTTGATGGGTTTCAATTTCATGGGTAAATTTTTACAAATTGTCCTACTTTTGACCCATGTAAGCTAACGTTTGATAGCTTCCATCATGTCTGGTATGTTAAGGTGATCTAGGCCTATCTAGTGATTTTCCTTCCTAGATCTAGAATCTGTCATTTCTTAAAAATCCCCGCTTTCAAAAAAAAAAAATTAAATAAATAAAAATCCCTGCTTTCAAAAATAAATAAATAAAATCCTGCATTCTTTTAATAAGAATTGTAGTTCAGGATGATATTCCAGGTACTAGGATGTCCACTCATTGAAATCATCATTATTTCTAAACATTTTCACTGTTCAGAACTGGGAAAATACACACACACACATTTGTATACAAACATATAAACGCATATACAGGTAAAATACTTTGTGGATTTATATTAATATTTCCAATACAGGGTTTTTGCTTAACCTTTTTTATGTTATCCTTGTATTTCCCTTCTTCCATACTTAGAATTCTAGCTTTTTTGTCACAGGGGAATTAGAATATCTTATTATTAGCCCATCTGATTGTCTTGTATTACGCATAGCAAGTTCTCTTTATTTCTACAACTAGAGGTATGTGAACTGTTTACTAAGAAACTTCATATCAGTGTCTCTAGACATTTTGATTGAAGGTCTTCCTCTAAAAGATTCCTTCAATGGGGCTTATGGGAGCAATACTATCCCTTAATTTATTTCCTCTCTTAATTTTTTGATATTGCTGTGACATTTATACTAAAGATCACTTTTGCTAAATAAAACATCATTGGCACATATTTTCTTTCCTTGAAAATCTTAATATGTTACTTCAATTTCTCCTAACAAAGTATTGATGATGATGATAATGCAATTTTCTTTATCTCCATGATCTGTTCTTTGAACACTTTGAAGAGCATCAGCTGTATATTTCATTCAATCTACTCTATCTATAATTCCAGTACAGTGATTAGTGCACTATTATTACCAAGTCCAAGCCCTGCTGCCAAATAATCTCCTGTTATCCCAGAATAAGCCACTCAGTCCCAGTAACATTACCTGTCTTATCTTTGTAACCTCAGCTGTACTTGCTTCTGCACCAAATATGTGTTTGTTTATGAAATAAATGCAATGGAAGGGGTGGGGGGTGTGCCCTTCCTTTTCAACCAGTAAAGAACTGCCTCCACCCTTTGCCTCCTTCCTTCCAATCAGGCTCAGCTTTGCCTCAGGCCCTGCTTACCAGACAGGCACTTCCCTGAGTGCAGGTGTGTGAACCCATATCCTTTCCTCCTGGGTGTCCTCAGTGCTCAGTATCAGGAGGTCACACCCCATGTTCTTGTCACCGCCTTATCAGAACAAACTGACCTGGACCCCCTGGCTTTAGAACATCTGCCTCCACACCAGATGCTATCTTGAAATCCTTGCCTGCCTGCCCTGTCTGCTGCCTGTACCTTGACCCCTCGTCTTGTGGGTTTTATGGCCCAGGCCTCTGGCACACAGAACCTGAAGCTTCCTCTCTGAGGGTGCTGGGCCTGCTCTCTACTGTTTCCTTTCTTGGCTGACCTTTTTGCTCTTCACGTCTTGGTTGCCAGAACTCTTGGCAGAGTGTCAGAGTGGGTGCCCTCCACCCTGAAGTCACCCCAGCTGCATTTTGTTTCACTTATACTAGGAATAAGCTTCCTTTTTCAAGTTTGGAAGCCAAGTTTGGAGTTTGCATTTGGATTTGGCCAAAACCTCTGCTTCTTGCTGCTGCAACACCTAGTTAGTACTACATCTTACTTGTCTGCCTACCTCCTACAGAAACAGTTGAGTTGTGACCTCTGACCTTATGTACTTCTGCTTTTCAAAGTACCTGCCATGTGGTGATGACCATAGTTGCCTGTTTTTATGCCTGGTCAGCATTAGTTCAGCTGCATACTTGCCCCAGGTTTCTTATTAGGTCCTGGAATATGGGCCAGGCAAAGCTTGTGCCACTCCCCCCACCTCCCTCCCCCCCACTTCTCGTAAGCCTTAGTGCCTTAGAATCAAAAAAGAAAGTCATGACACATAACTTTTAAAAGCACTTTTAAAAGTGCTATCTATGGCCATGCCAGCTCTTAAGCACAGGATCTCATCAAAAACACCCTACAGAAATGCAAATTAAAACCACAATGAACTACCACTTCACATCAGTAAGAATGGCCCATATCAGAAAAATAGGCAACAAGTGCTGGTGAGAATGTGAAGAAAAAGGAATACTTTGCACTGCTGGTGGGAATGCAAGCTGGTCCATCCATTATGTAAGGCTGTGTGGAGGATCCTCAAACTACTAAAAATATAGCTACCATCTGATCCAGCAATTCCACTTCTGGAAATCTACCCAAAGGATACCAGAACACTAATTTGGAAGTAAAACTGCATCCGATGTTTATTGCAGCACTATATACAACAGCCAAGATATGGAAACAACTCAAATACCCACAAACAGATGAATGGATTGAAAAGTAGTGGTATATTTACACAACAGAGTAGCCATCAGAAAAGACAAACTCATTTCATTTGCAGCAACATGGATGGTGCTAGAAGAAATCATGTTTGCTCAAATAAGCCAGAAAGAAAAAGATATATACTGGATGGTATTATATGTGGTAGAGAAATGAAACAAAAGGACAAGAAAAATGAAAACTAGCAAACTGATAACAGAACTAAAATAAGGCATACAGCAAGGGAGGGGGACCTCAGTGGAGGGATGAGCATAACAGATCATGATGACAGTTCACAGGTGACATGTTGGTGGGAGAACTTTGAGGTATATGATGATGTAAGAAAAAATTGTATATAGTCATTAAAAAAATTACAAAAAAAAAATCCTACAAAAGCATGAGGAAAATAATTGGGAAGAAATGGAAAAGTGACTCTTCCCTAAAGAATGTGATGCTAGGTGGTCTCTCATTTCAGGTTTGAAGAAAGAGTGGAACCCCATGTCCTTATCTGTTCTGGGTGTGCTCACTCAGGATAACAGTTGGCGATAAGGAAAATTTCTCTGGTTGCCCCTCTTTCCTGTTCTTGATCAGTGCCCCTGAGGTGAAGAACAGCAGAGAGAAGCTCTCTGTCCTGTGGCCCATGTGAGGCAACTCACCAACCTGACCTGCCTGAGTGAGTTTTCCCTGATCTGACCTTCCCAGACTCAATTGAAGCCAGTCCTGGGGATGCCTCTGCAGCTAGAATTCCCCATAGAAAAAACAGACTTACGTAATTAAAGATGTAACCATGTGCTATTCTTCTGTTATTAGTTCTGCTGAAAGATGAAGATTTTTTGTTCTTTTCCTGCTTGCAGCAATCTGCCTATTTCCCATCTCACTCTGCCCGACCCATGTGTGAGCCAGTTCCTATGTGGCCAGCATAGTGGCAGCAGCTCCATATTTCTTGAGTACTTACTATGTCCCAAGAGGTGTGTTAAGCTCTCTGTGTACATTGCCAAGTCCTAGGTCCTATCAGTATTATCCCCATGTTAAACTGATGAAACTGAGAACATGAAAATTTAAGACCTCACCCACAATTCAGTAGCAAAGTCGATATTCAAATCTACTGCTTCTTAAGCACATTGCTGTGTTTCCTCTTGTGAAAACAGTCTTCACTAGCCAGTGTGCAGGTGCTTGCTGTAGGCTAGTTACAGAGTTAGGCTCTGGAAATTGGAGTGTGGTGCTGACTATTCTGTGAGGTCTGGTTCTTGAGCAGATGCTTTCAGAGCTCCTCTAGAACCCCAATTTAGATTCTGCAGCTTCAATGGGAGGAGAATAGGGAGTTCTACAAATACAACTCCAGTCTCACAACCTTGAGTAGCCTCAGCTTTTTAAAAAATATAATTATTTTTATTTTGTAATTTTCATATAACATTGGACATATTTGTGTGGTTATTGTTCCCCCTTAGGTATGACCTTCTCTTCCATATTCTCCCTTTATTCCCCCATATTTATTTTCCATATTTATTCCCCCATATTCCCCTTCTACACCCCCTTTCCACCACCCCCCCTTCCAGTCACTCCAACTCCTGGTGCTGCAAGTCATTGGTCAATGCTTGGCCCACTAGTCTTTTTTTTTTTTTTTTTCCTGAACAATGTCCTTTTCCCCTGGGTGAGGACTTGCATTCCTGGATCACAACAGACCAGTTTGCTTGGATCTCTAGGAATAACTGAGGCAGGCCAAGCACATCAGGACCCTCTTGTAGGGCAGATATGTGGTTTGATTCTCCGGATTCCTTTCCCATGTGATGGTGCTTCTGTGGATAACCCTAGTTTTGAAAGTTAATTCTCAGGGCTTCCATCAACTTAGAACTGCCTGTAGTACCGATAGCAAGTCAGCACTTAACCTGTTAGCAGTTCAACAAGGGACAGGAGAAGGGAAGTGAAACGTAAATGTATCAGTGCTGAAACTTGTTAGACATTTTGGCAGTGAATGTGGTGGGGAAAGAATTTGTTGTTATCTAACTATCTCTGCTGCCTCCACATATGTTCTTATCACAGTCTTTTAAGCATTATTCTTTTTACCCACAGGGTTATTATAGCCAAATTTTTGTCTACATTGTTTTTGAAATAATTCAACAGAGGATGTAGATGTTACTTGGAGCTATGTGCTCAAAGAAATTCTGGGGGGGGGTACTGTGCTTAACCACAGGTCCTGCCAAGGTAGATATGCAGCCCTTTGGGTTGTAAGTGCCATTTCTAAGAAATATAAGTTGGAGACTATGTCTCCTGCCCCTCCCAGGTCTGAGAGTCTAGGATTCTGACTGTTGATCATCTGTACTTTTCATCGTCATATTAAGCCTGGAAGCTAAGGGAGGCTGAAGTCATGGTAGTGGAAGTAGTGCAGATCCTTGGGCTGCTGTGGAAGGTATGCTTTCCTGCCCTGTGTGGAAAGGAGACATCTGCTCAAGAGCCTTAGGATAACAAGCCATAACTGAGTTTTTCTACTAGGTTCCTGGGCTACCAAATGAGATACGCTTTTGAGTAAACTTTTACTTGTCTTTGTGTTCCTCTTCATTGCTAAGATAAGTGACTGTGAACAATACTACCATCTGAGGAAATTTGCTAAGTTATGTCTGACATAAGAGAGGACATCTGTGACAATCCAAGAAGCAGCTACAAGCGACCACCAATAAGCTTGGTTTGGGGCCAAAGAATTCATTGCAGTATTGTTTTTAAGAATTTTTTAAAAGGCCCAAATCTCTAAATAAGTCAAATTTGCATTGACTGCTTTTATTACAGCATTTTCTTGACATGAAGCATTATGCAGTTTTAGACAAGCTGACTCTGTATGTGCTGAGATGCAAAGATCTTCACAAGAGATTAAAAGAGCAAAATAATGATCTCATTACGTAAAGAAAAAAACATATGTTTACAAGGGCACAAGTAATTTTTAAAGAAGATTGAATAATATACTGTTAATAGTGGAACTGTGTTTGGATGAAGGGAAAGAAGGTAATTTTCACTTTAGACCTGTAATGCTTATATTTCGTAATAGAAATACATTTGATAAAGGAGAGTATTTAAATTTCAGTTGAATTTTTGAGGCATTATAATACTTCCTTAGAAAAAGCTGTATAAACAAGCATGCTGAGCAAAGCAAGATGTTGTAAACACTTTAGGCTCTCACAGTAGGTAGTACCCCAGCTCCACTTCCAAGCCTTGACTGTGCACTTCTTAACACATGAAGTAAGTGGGTGCTCCACTTACTTCATCCCTCTAACCCCCATATGTAGATGACCTGTAATATCTGTCAAAAACAGGTCTCGAGAATACTGCGGGCAGCAGATCGTGGTCCTATTGGCCTGCCCACCTGTGTTTGTCATATTTGTGAGGACCTGACAGGTACCAGGCACACTGCGAGTTGGGGGATTCCTAGGTGAAGGATGTATGTAAAGTGTCGTCACAACCTGGAACCTGGGTCTTCTCACTTGTGAAACAAAACAAGTTGACAGGGTTAAATACAAGAACCAAGGCAAGACTCCTCACCCAGGCCCCAAAGAACAATATTTGTTCAGTTGCTCCACCCTCTTGTCTGTGTTCAAACCAGGTGTGAACCTACTGCTCCTGTGCATCTTTTCTGTACTTTCCTGAACTGTGTGTTGTTCTACAACACACCCCTCCCTTCCCTGCATTTGTCTTTGCTGGTTAGATTCCCATTTCCTGCAATGCCTATCACTGCTCTTCCCTGGATAAAATTTGTCTGCCCTTCAGGGTCCAGTGTAGTGTTGCCTTTTCCCAGAAACTTTTCTTGGTTCTTTTTTTTTTTTAAGCAGAAAAAGTAGTCCAGAAGTTATCTCTTCCTCTTAAGAGTCAGAACAATACATTTCTTTATATATGCTTTCTTTATGTTTCAAGCATGGTATTCCAGCTTAGTTTGCAGAGGCTGTCTGCCCTTCTAGGTTACCTGCCTGAGGGCAGTGACTATGTTTTGTTCATCTAGAGCTCATCTCTCTACCCATGTCCTCACTGAACTTGTATTATCAAACAAATGACTTCATGTTTACAGTTTGCCCAAGTACCATTTTAACTTTCATTTAAAGGATTATTTTAGTATGAAGCTAAAAATGAGAACATTTCCTTGAAATCCACTATGATTAGCAGATGAGACAGTTTCTCTTCCCTTAGAGGGATTAAACCTGGAAATCCTATTCTTGCCATCCCCAAAGAATATTTAGGAAGGGACAGGGGAGGGGCTCAATCCTGGGTGGTCTAGATCCTCACTGCCCTTTCCTAAATTCCTTAGTTCTTTTCTCATGAAGTGTGATCTTATCCTGATAATTTTAGAAAGTAAACAGACTACACCCACTATTAAGGCAACTCCCAACAAAATAAAGAAAATCTGGAAAAAGAAAGATATAATTAGACTATAAATTTATGTGTGTGGAAGCAACTTGTTTTATTTTTCATGTTCCTTTCCATTCTTATTTGTAGTTACATGTTACAGCTGTGGCCTTAGTATCCACACAGCCTAATAGTCTGCTTTTCTTTTCACATTCTTTCCTAGCCCCGTTTTTCCATGCTTTTGTGAACATTTAACTCCATTTCTCTAAGACACTGGTGGTGTTCAGTTGATTCTCACCTTTCTTGAGAAGGAATTGGAAACAGTGAAAGATGTAATCCAAGGGCGTAGCAGCACGTTTAAATGTTGAGCTTACTCTGATATTGCTGAGTTGTCCTAGAGAAAAATACTTAGAAATTACTTGATTGATCTTTGCAGCACAGTAAACTCAGGATCTCAAACTTCTTTAAGACATTTCACCAAGTGAAATACACATCTTTAAGGGATTAGATAGTTTTGCCCAGCCAGAGACTCTTATTTGCAAAAATCTCCTGGGAGCAGCTGGAAGGCAGCCTTAGCTTATCAGCTGGTTAGTATAATTCCCCTCAAGTTGTTTGCTAATGAATTTCAGGTCTTCAACAGGACAGAATAATTTTACAGTGAACAATCAGTCTCTAGTCTCCTTTTTCAGAAGACACTAATCTAACTGGTGCCTATAGGCAGTGCAGTGTGTTTAACATATGGAAGTCATTAGGGTAAATTCTAGAATCTCTTTGAGGTATGTGTATATCGTCTCCAAGGGAGAGAGTAAGAAGGAGTATTTAGAATTTAGTTGCATAGAATTATAACAAACATAAGATATTCTTTCTTGAAACTGATCTTTTTTGCTTTGGCCTAATGAACTAAATTTGTACTCTGTTGACGTGAAACTATATTTGCTGCTTTTAACAATGAGAACAACTGTCTTCATGATTTTGTAGTTTTCATATATGGAGATTTTTAATTATTTTGCTGGCTCTTTCATTGGTAAGAGTCATTAATACGAATGTTGATTCAAGGTAAAGTTACCACTTTGGGCAGCTTACCTAGTAGGAATTAGTATATTTTATAACCACTTCTCTTTATTTATTGACTATAATCTTCTATCACTTACCATGGGGATGATGATCAGATTTCTTGGTGCTTTCCAGAAAAGGGCATCATTTTGTTCTATCTCTGGTTGGTCTGTTAAAGAACTCATAAACAATTAGGCCTGTGTTTTCCGGTGTTCTTTGTGGCTTAAAGAGAGGTGTTCAGCTTACTAGTCGACTACCCAGACTGGTACAGTGAGTCCCAAACCTATAAGAAAGACTGTTAAACCATAACTTGATTCTGAATTCCAGAGGGGACCTACCTGCCTTTGTCTGGGACCCTCTTTAAAATATTGGCGGATTTAGAAGTAATGTTGTTGGTTGAAACTGATGAAATGCCTTTGGTTCCTGGGACTGGGGTTCCAGGGCTTGGGATGGGGTGGTTTGGCTCAGGATAGTTAGCCTTGACTGGGTGACTTCAAACCCTTAAATGGCTGCTGTTCATCATTCTAGTCTCCTCTCTGTATTTCCTTCACTGACTCTTGCTCTGTCACACTGGCTGTTCCCTATCTATGACACCGTAAAGCTGTACTTGCCTGCTCTTGCGGGAAAGGGTCAAGAATGTCATACGTGGAGGCAATTCCCAAGGAAGAGGGGAAGGAAGAGATCCCACTATTCCTGGCAGTATTTCCTCAAAGCCTGGACTGGGTTCAGAATTCAGACTGCAGCTGTTATGACCTCCACACTACCAAGTGCTGACAGTTAAAAATATAAATTACAGAATCACCCAAAACTTACAGGAAGTCAGTCCAAAGTACAGATTCATCAATGATTTCATTCTTTCATCATTCAGCCAATTACTAATGACCACTAAGTGTCCAGCAGCATGCAGAGAACTGAAAGATGAAAAAGAAAGTCCTTGCCTCAGGGAAAATGTTCCTCTAGTTCTATATTAAAAAACAAAACAAAACAAAAAAACAAAAAAAAAAAAAAACAGTTAGGATGCAAATAATTGGGTTACAGTGCCAAATGCCTGAAAGGTATATTAGTTATCTATAGCTGCACAACAAATTCCTCTAAAAGTTAGCAACTTAAAAAGACAGCATCTGTTATTATGTAAAAATTTTTTTTAAATATTGACTTTTAATTGATATGATGATATCCCAATCAGGTGTTATGTAGAATTTTGGTCGGTCAGGAATTCAGAAACAGCCTTGCTGGGTGATCTTGCCTTTATTTCTCTCAGAAGGTTGAATCAGGGCTTCTGAAGGTTTTCCTGCAGCTTCACGTTAGCTCACCTAGCAGCTAGCAGGTTGGTGGTGGTTCCTGGTGAGTGACTGCAGTTCCACGCTATGTCATCCTCTCCAGAGGTTTACCAGCGTGTCCTTATAATATGTGGGTGGCTTTCCCCAGAATGAATGATCCAGGGGAGCACACAGTGGGAGCCTCATGTGCCTTTTTTGATCAAGCCTTGAAAATCTATAGCATCACTTCTGTGATAGCCAGCTGGTTACACAGCTCATCCCTGTTTAGTGTGGAGACCTTGCCAGGAAGTGAATGCCTGGAGGTGAGACTCAGTGGGATCACCTTGGAGACTGGCTATCTCAATGCAAATATCTTCTCAGGCAGTGAAAACACTATTGGGAAACTCCTGGGAAGAGGAGGAAGGTGAATTGACCAATTTTCAGTTTCTCAGTTTGAGAGAAAGGAAGGATACCTTAGGTATCAGAAGCAAAGAGGGTTGGCCAATGACAGGGTAAAGAATATGTGACTGCTGCCAAATCTGGGAAGGTGAAAGGAACCAGGCCTGTGAGGTCTTGAAGGCCAAGCTAGGGGTTGAGCACTTCTTTCTTTGTTGGTGTTGAGTCATTGAAGGTATTTGAGCAGGTGAGTGATGTAATCATTGGAATATTTGAGCACTAGTCTGTGTATGAGCTTTAGGTTTTTGTGCTCTTCCTCTTTCATCCAGGTTGGTCAGTTATCTAGTTTCTAAAATTCTGTAACACTTCTGCCCATACACACACATCTGTGTGATCACACACCTGTGTCCTGTCTAACTTTTCATCTGTCTTATTGGATGTATATTGCAAGGTTTAGAAGGGTCATTTCTTTATCTATTTCTATTTCCCCTGCTGTGCCTCGCTCCCAGGTTGCCCAACAAATATTTGCTAACTGATTGGATAATAGCAGTCAATTACTCTATGTGGGTGCAGCCATTGTTTCCGGCCTCCTGTACCTAATTTGCAGTTCAACATTTTTCAAAAGAGAGAGAACACTTTCAGTGGATTTGATTTATTTAGGTGGAAAAAGTTGCCCAGAATCAGGTCTATATGCCTGGTATTTGCCAAAATATTTATAGGAAACTTGAAATAATTATTTTATTTTTAAAAACCCTTGGATTATTTTCAGCTTCAAAGAAAGAGCTTATTTCATCTAAA
Organism: Uropsilus gracilis; assembly: GCA_004024945.1. Taxonomy (NCBI): domain Eukaryota; kingdom Metazoa; phylum Chordata; class Mammalia; order Eulipotyphla; family Talpidae; genus Uropsilus; species Uropsilus gracilis. The sequence continues at coordinate 10,359 of PVHY01017111.1, forward strand.
TTAGGCAAATGAAGTAATAGCCACAGAGTGAAATAAGGGCTGCTTTCCTGTTTGAATAGTCTCTTTACATAGCCTCATTAAGTCTCCCTTCTTCATGAAGTAAAAATATGATTTAGAATTTGGACTTTTGGGGTGGGCTTTGCTTCCCCTCCCCCTCCCTTAGTTTGAGTGAAATCATCAATGTCCATGTATTTTTACTGATCGAATATGGCCCCATCATCTCCTGAATGTTGGAGACTTCTGGTTTCAAGCTACCAGTGAGTTTTTGCTTCCTTCTTTTGAATTACTCATCAAACGACTGAGAAAGCAAAAATCTAGGAATGTAGATGCTATCTTTATAAACCTCGGAGGCATCTATAACCCTGAAGTAAGCAAATGAGGTAATGACACATGAGTTTGCAGAAAGAAGGGGTTAAAAATAAAATGCCTACAGGATTGGGGGTGGGTGCGAGGAGAACCAGCAGCAATGAATTCATTCACAGAATCCCAGGAAGATTCAGAAATGAGAGTTCCTAGTTTCTGTACATGTGAGTCTGAGGGGTTAGGATAGTAGACTGGAAGCAGCTCTGAAAAAGAACAGCCAGTGTTGAGTATAGCCAGCCCAAAGAACAGGAGTCCAGGAGGGGTGTTTCTGAAGTAAACAACAAGATGGGTTTAAAAAAATTAAGACTGGAAAGTTCTGGGTTTGAATCTAACCTCTGTCATCAGTCAACTGTAAATATAAGCAAATCAGTTGATGTCTTTGAACTTCAGTTTCCTCCTCATTTGTTAAAGAAAAGGTTGGAACATATGCTTCACATTCATTCAAAATCTCAGTTTGTGATTCTCTTGGGTAAAAGGCTATATAAAAAGAAAATTCCACTCAAATATGCCTGTGTAAATATCCATGGAAGCAGTATATGTAAGAACCCCACGGCAGAAAGTGCCCAGATAATCCTCTGTTGGTGAATAGACAACAAAGTGTGATCTATTTTGATAATGGAATACTATCTGGTAATGAAAAAATTAGAAAATACTACAAGACATAGTAATCTGTTAAAACATAGGTGAATCTCAAAATCTCTACTATGTGAAAGATATCAGACTCAAAAGACTGTATTTTATATGAGTCCCTTTGTGTGCAATATTCAAAAAAAAGCAGACAGGCACTTTTGGGGAAGATGGAATGTTCTAAAACTGGATTTTGGTGATAGTTGTGCAGCTCTTTAAATTGACTAAAAATTGTTGCATTTATGCAATCACAATTGTAAATTATACCCAACAAAAGTTCTAAGAAGGAAAAGGTAGCCAGCAAGTGGTTGATTATTGTTGAAGACCAGCGATGCCTAATGAGGATTCATCAAACTCTTCTTTCTACTTTTGTGTATGTTTGAAATGTTACGTAATAAAGAAGCTCTTAAATAGTAAGGATAAAGAAAAAAGACTATTACAAGCCTGTTACCAAGTACAGGGTTGATAGCACTTAGAGCATGTGTTTTGCTTTTTAAAGAGTGCTGGACGTTCTAGACACTTCACGGATATAATTTCATGCCTATTGACACCAAATCCACAGTATATCAAGTCACCTTTAATGTGTTAAATGCTTTTCTTGATACTTCAGCAGACACTTGAGAAATCACGGTTTCCACATCACCTGAAAGAAGGTTAAATTTTGACCAGCTGTTCTGTTTTAGTGGGTATGATACATTTTAGAAAGGGTAAAGGTAAAATAAGCTTTTGTGCTTACCAGGGGGACCCTCAATCTTAGAAAAGCAGGCCATCTATAAAAACAAGGTCTTTTGTAATCACTCTGAATAGCTACTATTTTTTATTCCTGGAAGTTAGTCTAGTCCAGGTGTAACCTAATGTCAGAAGTGAGCCTAAGAGTGATCATTCTCTTTGCTTGCTGTTGTGTTCATGTCCAAGGATCTGTTTTCACAGGTCTTATCAACCCTCTGCAGAGGGGGATTTGTCCCCATTTTACCATGAGGAAAGGTCAGGCACAGAGAGGCTGTATAGTTTGCCTAAGTTAATGTTAGTGCTGGGACTATCTGACCCTGCAGGCTTTTTATGCTCCTGGGTACCCTGAAACATATTTCCTGTCTGAGGCCTTTTGTCCACAATCCTTGGTCTAACTATGGTGGCATGCTTCCTTTTGGAATCCACTGGAGATCTATGAGAAAAAGGATGTAATGTTTCTAGGGACAGTAACTATGGGTGTGAATACCAGATAAAGGCACCTTCAAGACAAGTTACAGGTGGCCTTGTGCTAGAAAAATTACAAATGGGTCTCAAGCTTTGATTCCACGGTGATGGAGATAGTCATTTGAATTCAGAATTCAGATCATTTATTGGTAGGATTATTGTAAGTCTTCTAGCCAGTCTTCCACCTTCCAGTTCGTTCTTGAACTTACCATCAAATTATATTAATTCCATGCATGCATTGCCTGCAGATTAAAGTCTGAATTCCCCACTTTGGTGTTCAAAGCACATTGTCTTATTTCACCAAGTCCAAGTCTTCCTAGTCTCTCTCTCACCTATTCCTTACTGAGCACCCTATACTCAAGCCATCTGCAACACCAGCACTTCTTACCACACTGGTGTTGATTTATTCCTATTGGTAATAATTCCCCCATCTGCCTTCTCTCCTGGGCCAGCTCCTATTCATGGGACTCCATGCAGTCACCTTCTCCTAGAGGAAGCCGCCTGTCTTGCACAAGTTGCTCCACTCTCTGAATGAGCATTCCTCCTCCAAGCCTCAATTACTAAGTTTTATAAGTTATTTGTGTGCCCTAGGCTCATCTTTATTTCGTCCCTCAGTTCTGTGTCTGGTAACTAGTAGACCCTGGGGAATATGGGTAGAATGAGTTTTTCCACAGAACCCTCATTTACAGTTTTCAGTGATTTTTAATAAATTATCTTTATGTGAAAAAGAAATTAGAACTTACCTGGAAGTATTAATATTCATATTAAGATTCATAATGCACTGGAGGTGTTATCTTGTTTCTTAGGGTGAAATGTAGTCTACAGATACTCACACTGCCCATTCCAGTGTCTCATCTGTTTTGTGTTGGAGATGATATGAGCAGATGAGATTGGCGCTGGGGATGGGTGCGATAGCTGCTCCTAGGAATTTTCCAGTTTATCTTTAGGAAAGAGGATACCACTTAGATTACATACTTTCTCAGGTCCCATCAGGCTCTGAAATATTTTTAGTAGGTTTAGTACTTAGTTTTTAGCAAATACAAGAAAGGTTTGTTATTCAGTTGCTGGAGAGCATGAATTCTAGGACCAAATTTGGTGATTTGGGGGGGGAGGGTCAAACTGATCAGTGCATTGAAACTGACCTTCATGCTGCATTTATGTACAGGTTTAGTTCCAAGGTCTATCTTTCTTATAATTGCTTGCTGGTATTTTATGGCTAATCCAGAAAGATGAGCATCGCCTTACAAGAGGGAATGATTTCCAGAGAACCAGGAATAGTTTATTTTTTTGCCCCCTCCTCTGCTTCTAGTGTATTTCCTGCTAGTCATGGCATAGAAGTTAAAAATTAATATTTAGCTGTCTTTGGGAAGAACAGACTGAAAATGACATATTTCTCTTGAGAACTGATGATGAACTGTCAAATTATTCTCTGATATTAGGGGGAACAGTATCTGGCTTTCCAATTCCCCCCTCCTTTTCCCCAGACTTTCAGTGTTTTTTTTCCTCATGAGCTCATTTGAAGGTGTTGCACATCTGACTGATCTCTTCATCGGGGTTAGCTGGATCAGTGCATTAATTTCCATTCTTAATTAACACTTAACGTTTATGATTTAAGATACTTCACTTGCAAAAACAAACAAAAGCCCAAAAGAACAAAGCCAAAACAAAATAAAACTCTTCTGTCACATGCTGAAGAGAAAAGGAGAGAACTTGAAAATATTTTCCTTCTGCCCTCATTTTGCATATGCGTTGAAGGAGAGATCCATCCCACTTCCGGATGTCAATACTGTGAATTGACTTTGAGACTTTGAAACTATCACCCCTGCCTTCATTCATATGACTTAGTGTTGTAGAACTTTGCTTGGAAAAATACACCTGTCATGTCCGCTGAATGTTTCTTGATTTCTTTGCTCTGGCAAAAGTTCTTCCTGTGCCTTCTAGCCCCATAGAGCAGAAATCACAAATGAAGAAATCAGGAAACGTGATCTGGTTTCCCAGTGGATTCCTTTAGTGGAACAACTCTGCAGCCAGTGTAAGCATTCCAATTCAGTTAGAGATAGCTTCTGGGTTTTCCATTATCCACGCCAGTGAGGTCATGAATATGCTCACTTGAATGAGCATCGTGTTTTGTTCTAGCATGTGTGTTGTCTAGTAAGAGATGTTCAGCATTCAGAGTCAGGGTACTGGGTCCCAGCTAATGTTTTGCCTCTGAAAAAATAGGATGCAGAAAACAGCTCACTGTCTTCTCCCTCCCTCTGCTTCCCACTTCCCTGTACAGTGTAAGTCTGGGTGATAACCTCAGTTAGATGTACCTGTGGCTCTTGTGGGTCAGCATTTGGATCTCAGAACTCTCAATGTTTGGAGAAGGGCTTTCTCTTCCCCAATCACATGGGTAGAAATGAGTGAAGTCAACTCAGAGATGATTGTAATGGTGTAGAAGCTAGGTGGTTGAATGCTTGTTTCAGACCAACATCTTCGAAAGGACTAGCATATTGAGTTTGCATGGAAGTCTCATGAGTGTACGCTGAGGAAGAGTAACATGGGCAACAACAGGAATTGATGGGGACAGAGAGCGAGCCTCTTCCCAGCTGTGACACATTCAGTCATGACGTGATCAGCCTTCCCCAAAATTCTAGCCAGTCACATTGTTTAAGTGAATTGATAATAAGATGTAAATACCTGTCACATTTCATTTCTAGTACCTTGTGCAAGAGTTTCCCACCATTGTTAGGGAGTAAAATATTTCACCTAGGTACATTTACCACCTAAGGTGGCTTCCAAGTGTCAACATTTCAGCCAGTTTGAATGGGAAGTTCTTAACATTCCCTCCTCCATCCCTGTCTCCTCCCAGGCCTCTGACTCGAGTGATCTTTCTAATAGACAAACCCCGTACTCTCAGTCCCCAGCTTGAAATTCTCAACAGTGCTTCTCCTATTTTCAGGATCAAGTTCAAACTCCTTTACCAACCATATTAAAGGTGTCTTTATCTGCTTCCGGTCCAAGTTTCCAGTCTCATTTCCTTTCGCTCTTGCAAGACACTGTGCTCCAGCCTGCTGAACTATTTCTTACAGTTAGCTGAGTCTAAATTTTTGAACATATTGTTCCTTCTGCACATATTAAGCAAGCTCTTTAATTTGACCAATTCCTCTGGAATCAGAATTGGAAGCTCTGTGATGCTTCCAAGAGTGTCCTCCTCCCTATAAATTCCTGGTGGCCCCAAATAAATGCTACACGTCTGGATCCCCTCAGCATGTCTATCATAGAACCTTCCCTCCTGATCTGAAGCCATGGATCCCTTGGTCTGTTTCCCCTACTGAGCAGTAATAGGTACTTCTATTAGATACTCAGAATAGGTACTCAGAATAGATACTTCTCGACAGGTTTTATTTAATATTTAATATTATGGTAGTACTTTACTATAGATGTATTCTTGAAGGATAAGTAAACTGAGTCACCAAATTCCTGGATCCCGTGTTTGGGAAGATGGTGGCCATGCTGTATTTAAGGGAATGGGCAACTAAGTGAGTACAGGGCTACACCACAAACTTGCTGAGGCCGGTTGGTCTGAAAAGAGACTTATCAGGGTGGCGCTGAAAAGGCTTCTGTTTAATTTGACTGCTTCCTCATAGTTGGTTGTCAGTTTCTGATGTGCTCCCTATACCCTAACTAGACTGGAGTGAAGGTCCTTAATGTCTTCTTGTTTAAACACAGACTGAATGGCCCAGGGAAAAGCAGTGAGGAGGAGGAGGGTAGAGTGTTGATTGTAGTATTCTAAAAAAGAGTGATGGCCTTTTGGAAATCTTCAGCCCTCAGGGAGACTTGAACCCCTTTCCTGCAGTTCTAGACTATGTTCTTACAGCCTGTGCTTCAGAAGCCTTATATGGGTACCACCATGCATATCTGAATACAATGCCAGTCTCTTTCTTATTGGGAATGCTGAAATATTCGACTGTTTACCTAGACTCCCCTCTATCAGATAAAGGTGGCGTAACTACCCCAGTTTTTATTGGAGGGAGGATACTTTTCTTTCAGTGAAATGAATAGTACCCTTTAGGATTCTTTACAGTTATTTAAAATCATCTTCTAAAAAATACAGTTATCTTCTATACTAACCTTGTAGCCAGGAAGCAAATCAATACATCTCTGTTTCATACAAGTTGATTTAAGCCATCTATTTTCCTAAGTTCTAACCCTGTGTTTGAAGCTGATTGCACCAAGACAGAAAAGTTCTGAGGGCATGGGGAGGTAGAAATTATCTTTGAAAGGAGGGTATATGACTGACTCATTTGTGAATAAGTCAGTCGCTCAAGCATGTCTCTTACTATGAGATAAAGAGAAAAGTACTACTATATCGCTTACAGAGAGGAGTGATATCCACGCAAATCTTTAAGCTCCAAGCCAAAACTACTGAGAAAGGGGTGTTTGTAGCATAAGTTTTAACGGTGTGATTCCCAGAAATAGACCCACTCAATAAGCATAGCAAACTAAGGTGATGTGCAAAAGTACATTGAAGATCTGAGAAAACACAGGCTATTTAAGGCATCTTTTAAAATGGTCATTTTAATAGTTCCTTCCTTCAAAATTGAATTGATTGATTCAAGTGACTCATTCTTAATTGAATATTTTGAGGGAAAGTTCTGTTTTCTAGTTGTCAGGAAGGAGATGAGATTTCCAAGTATTTGTTTCTGTCTTTAATTGTGATTAATATAATTCATGCCTTGATCTCAGAAGATCTGCGTCCTGCCTGTTTGAGTGATAGTATCAATTCTACTTTGAAGTCATTTGGAACTGAATTTATTCAATTCTCTTGTCTTAAAACTACATTTTACAGATTATAAAGGTTATCCACCTTACGTGACAAATGCAGATATCGAAATCATAGTAGCTCAGACCACTTGTAGACTGTTTGGCAACCTGCTTTACCTGAGAGGAACCTGTTTTTAACAAACCTGCTTTGGGGATGCTGAGGGTGGAAATCTATGAGTTTCCACCTTTTCAGGGTCTTCAGGGTCCCAGGTAACCTGTGCTCAGGACTTGTCTCCATGCTCTGGTCCTCTGGTGCTGGATATGTGTGACCCTGACCTGACTCCCAGCCTGTCTCCCAGCTCACTTGCTCTGCTTTGCTGACCCATCATTCTTAAATTCCCTGAATTCCCAGCCCTCTCCAGCCCCAGTGCAGAGACCAGGAGGGAGCTTTTAGCAAGACTTACTGAATGATCAGGAAACAGACAGAAAGCACATCTCTGTTAGGCGTAGAACTTTCCCTTTCTTTGGCCTTTGCTTTTCATTGTCTGTAAATGAAACTTCTGATGAAGGTTGTTTTCCAGAAGAGAATAGCTAATCCCAAAGTCTATCTGAATCACTGTTTGTTAGGAACCTGGACCTGCTTGTAGTTGTCTTGTTTTCTTTTTATTTGCAAATAAAGTATGTTCAAGGAAACACTTGAAATCCTAAAAAAGAAGGTAAGGTGAGGTAAATAAAGTGTCTTCCTCTTCTCCTACTTTACAGCTAGCAGTAGTTTTCCAGAAATTATTGCAGTAAGCAGTAAGGAGAAGTGAAGTAACTTGTGTGCTCAAGCTCTCTTACCTGGGAAACAGTAATGCTGAAATTCGGGTAACGATCTGCCCTCAGCTCCTTGGGCCCACACATAGTAACTATCCCATCCAACCCAGGGGCAGAATGGTTCACTCTGATGGCCAAGACCCCTAACAGTCCCTGAGTGAGCCTGGTGGGATTCAGAGTGTTCTGAGACTGGGGTGCTGCGTCTCGTGTGAGTGGGAGGGTCACATAAACAGCTTTATCCAGTTTGAATGTGGACCCCTAGTTATGCGAACAATTTCCTTGGTCTTGGTCTTACCCTGTTTCCTCTAAGATAGTAAGTATTTCCTTAGTCTTAAGATCTACCTTGTTAACTAAGTAAACCGTGGCAAGGGAATCACTTTCAGAGACTATTCAGGAGGGAACTTGGCCTGTCCTTCATTGCCAAGCCCTGCCTGACGCGGGCTTCGGCCAGATTCTAAAAAGGAGTCATTACCAAAGAAAGGACTGAAAACTAGTGGGGAGCAACTCCACCAAGTCTTTTTTCCTTGAAGAGGTGAAAATAGTTCCTTTTCCCTCTAGAGGTCGAAAGAAGACCTCTGCATATCCATTCAGCAATACCGAAGCACCCACAGGTGAAGCGGCCAATTTCATCTTAGTCTAGTGCCATTCTTATGTACTGCTCAGGGTGAGAAAGGGAAATACTAAGGCAGGTTGCAAAAGCTTGTAAAAGAGAGGAAGGAAGTTGTGGTTTGAGTAAAGGAGGAAATGACATAAAAGGTCTTTGATCTTTATTTCACAAAAAGTAACTGAAAATGCAAATAACTGTCTCCTTCAATACCAATTAACAGTTAACAAGAAACAACCATTTTATCACATGCGTGTGCAACTCCTTTTGCTTTTTTGGCTAGACCTATGAGAGAGAATTGGAAAAAAAGGACTCCACCTTTAGGGACAGCAAGGAAGATTGGTTCATATACGCTGCAAGTTCATTGTTAAAACAGGCTAAAGAAAGACCAAAGAAGCCTAAAACAGCCAAGGACATTTTTATTCAGTGCCAGCTCTTTGGAATCCACCCCCAAGGCCATCCTCTTCTGATGTCATGGAAGCCTTTTAGCCCTGAGACACCAGAGAGTTCAGCCTGTATGGTGGCCTGCATGCCAGCTAGGAAACTCAGGGGAGAGGGAGAGGGAGATAGTGGAGAGAAAGAAACAGATGATTTCTAGCCGAATTCAGTAGGACATGAGAAACAGACATGAGTAGACAGACTTGCCAGCGCCAAGTCCCTGGGAAATGGTCCAGTGTTTTTTCGTCCAATTTCTACCAGGTCTGGAAAGATCCCCAGTTCCCCTCTTTGAAGTCTCTTTCTTCTGTGTCCTTTCTGTTTACTACACTTTTGTCCTGGACTCTTTGTGTGTGTGTGTGTGTGTGTGTGTACTTGTACAAAGTAGACTGAGCATCATGAGAAGGATCATTGAGCATAGCACAGATTATGATAATCTAATTATTATAACTCAGAATCAGTGTAAATGGAACTCCTATCTGCAACATTTTCAGTGGGAACCCAGGTATTATGTTTATCCAAGGGAAAATATTAAGCAACTGCACAGTAGTACTTGATCTGTGTGCTTTGGGGTATCATTTATCTGATTGGCAGTGTTTGATAAAACCCAGGGTTAGAGGAAAGTGGGCAAACAGGAGCATTCTTAATCTCAAACACTGTGGGTAAGATTGCATATTGGAGGCCGGGCATGGTGGCGCATACCTGTAGGTGGCAGCCAAGGAAGCCGCAGCTGGGGCTAGGGAGCGCGGTTCAAGTCCTGCCAGGGCCATGTAGCAAGACCTAGTTCCAAAAAAACATCTGGACATGGTGGCATGTGCCTGTAATCCCAGCTACCTGGGAAGCTGAGGCTGGGGATTGCTTGAGTCCGTGGTACCCTGGGCAACATGAGCCTGCAGTTCCACAGGCAAAAATAGTGAGACCTAGTCTCAAAAAAAAAGACTGCAGATTGGCCCTCTTTCTGGAGAGCAGTCTGGCAGTATACATGTGCATTTTGACCCAGGTACTTCTAGAACTTCATTCTTAGGGAATAATTGCACACATATTCATACATGTATTGTGTTTGGATGTATTCTGAGGATAGTCTCTGACTTACATGAATAGAAAACAACTGGTGGTAGCCTAAACAGTCATAACATTTCACCAAACCTCATTTAACTAGGTGACGTTAGCTGTGTTACTGCCATAGGATAGAGTAGTGTTCAATCATGATAGGAAGAAAAAGCTATTTGTTCATAATGTGGATATTTGTTCATAACATTCCAAACTAATGTGTATAATATGATCTTGTTTGGGTCTGAGGGAATACAGTAGGGGTAGGCACACTTTTTTGATATTTACCACTTTGAAAGAGGGGCGTGGGGGACTGGGGTCCAAGGGAACAGACATTCAGTTATGAGATGAGTACATTCTGGGGCTTTCCTATCTAGAGTTAATAGCACTGTCTTGTATAATTGCAAGTTGCTAGGAGAGTAGGTTTTTAATGTTCTCACCAGCACTAAAAAAAGATTTGTAACTCTGAAAGGTGATGTAGGTGTCCACTTAACCTCATTGTGACACTTATTTTCCTATGATACAAATATAAAATCACTGCTTTGTATATCTTAAATTCACACAATGCTTTATGTTAATGGGGGGAACAGCTTTGGAAGAAGAAATAGAAGAGTTATTCATGATTCTAACTGGGGAAAGATTAGGAAGGATTCTATGACTTGAAGTAGTGGGTGGTCAGTCCGTAAAGAGAGATTTGGATTCAAATTCTGACCTAGCTCCTTCTTAGCATTGTGAACTTGACAATTTACATAATCCTTCTTCTGTACAGTGGAGTTCATCCTAGCATTGAGCTTTAATTATTGAGGATTAAAAAAGGGTAAAAAATAAAATACCTAGTGTAACATCTGGCACTTTGTAAATTGTTTGGCAATTTTAATTTCTGTAAAGATCACATCTTAATGATAGCATTAGGGGAAAAGAAAGTAATGTTTTTTCATTTGGAAGTGATGGTTCAGGTTAAGAAGCTTCGGTGACATTCTCAGGGTCTGAAATATAAACAAGGAAGGGAGGCAGTTTGTTCACAGGGATCTGTTGCAGGGGGAATGAATGAAATTGTCAGGTTTGGGGAATAAGAATGTAAGAATGTACCTGCCAGAGACCTGGAGACTTCTGAAATCATGAAGAGTAGGCAAATGGGATAAAATTATGTAGACACTAAATGGGATGTGAATTTTTTTTAATTTTTATTTTTGCATATTTTACAATATATGATTGTATAACTGCTAATCCCCATGGGAATACCCCCCCCCCCCCACACACACACATACCACATCTCCCCTGGTCTCTTTGCCTCCTTTCTTTTTGCAGTTTGTCCTTGTTTAGTCCTTTAGTCTTTATTTTTTTATTTTTCTTTGATCCATTTCCTCGTCCTTGGTGAGGATGCAATTTCCCTGGACTTGGTAGAACGTGCTGTTTATCATTCCTGTACTGCTTTTGGAGCACCTTTGGTCTTGGTGGGTCTCATCTCTGCAGTTTGTACCACGTTTTGTTGCTCCTTCAGTCATGCTTCAGGTCTTTGGCTTTGGGGGCATGACTCCGCCTTATATTTTGGAAGAGAAGATCCTGGAAGGGACATCCATCAATCCATCAGCTGATGGGCTGATGGTAGGTCTCCTCCCTTGGGGCTTTGCTGTGGGGCCATTGCCATTAGACAAGCCTCCTTTTATTTTTGGAGTCTAGATCTTGCTATTTTTGCCCGTGGAACCGCAGGCTACTGTTGCCCGTGGTACCACAAACTCAAGAAATCCCCTTCCTCAGCTTTCCATGTAGCTGGGATTATAGGCGTGCGCCACCACGCCCAGCTATTTGGGGATAGGTCTCGCTGTGTTGTCCCGAGCAGGATTCAAACCGCGTTCCCTAGCCCCGGCTGCTTCCCAGACTGATGATTACAGGCATGAGCCACCATGCCCGGCTTTCCGTGGTATCTTCCCTCTAAACAAAGAGGGTGTGCAGTGCCCTTATTGACAGCTTCTCTGTTCCAAGTTTTTGTTCACATCTCCTCGGTGACATTGTAGGCGTCATATATTGTTGGTTCTCCCAGTTCAGTGCGTGTGGTGCTCGCCTTGTTCCCCTTGAGTCTTGCCCAGGTGGCACATGTTAAGGGACTTTCCACCAGTATCTCACTGGTTTGGTTTCTATGGATGGATATTGTCTTAAGGTATCACTCCTGATTAGAGCTCTCGTGTTGAAGGCAGACCCAGGAGAGACTGTGGCGGACATACCACCGGACCCTCCCGCCCCGCCCCCAACCAGCCCAGCAACTTCAAAGGGCTCAGATGTGCGGTGCGCCCCGCGCCGGCAGGCCCGGCCTCTTACCGGGCTGACCCCAGCCCCACCCCGCCTGACCTCGAGGAAGCCCGAGGAGCGGGTGCGTGCAGACCGTGGCGGCCATGCCATGGTGGCGTGGTCGCGGGGTGTGCGGGCAGGGGATGTGAATCTTAAAGAGAAAATAAAGTTAATTAGTACTATGTGTACTTAGAAAAGAAGCGGCCAATAAAAAACAGAACAAATGTTTGTTTTGATTGTTATTAGGATCTTCATTTGGGCTTCATTATTTAGATGGCTTAGAAACATCCAAAAGATGTTATGTAAGGTAAAAATGGTTAACAGTGTTTCAGAAACTTTATGGAATAATTGGATAAGTGTAGAGAGCTTTACTTATGTCACTTTCGCCATAGATCATTAGTTCAAAGGCTGAGAATTTGTTTTATTTCAAACTATTCAAAAGCTCCAAAGAAATTTTTTTTTTGGCTTATTTGAAAGTCTGCCTTTGGGGATCAGCCACAAGCTCCAAGGAGTTTTACAACAAACATAAAGACAGTTGGATGCCTGAGAGCAGTGGCTCATGAAGGCCACATGACCTGGAGTGACTGTGTTCCAGCTGGGTCAGGGCTGGAGCTGAGAGGTGGAGTGCAGGAGCTTTTGTTTCTATTGTTGTGAGACCTTCCCCAAGAGTTAGAGTTCTGGAACTGTTCCTGTCACAGGCACAGGTTTCACCCTTTTGTTCATCTTGCAGTTTTACAACAAAGGCAGAAACAATTATTGGCTAAAGTTTAGTGCAATTGGGAATATAGTAGCTGCCTTATTAACACGTAGTGTTTATTGACAGGATTCTTCAGACCTTCAATAACTTCATTAGAGTACAATGTATGCTGCTTTTATTTTCTCAGTTCTGCTGCTATATAATTAATAATGTGTTATAACATTGTTCAAGTTTAAGGTGAAAGACATAGTGATTTATTGTGTGTGTGTGTGTGTTGCAGAATGATTACCACAACAAAGTCAGTTATAACATCCATTACCTTACATAGTTATAAATTTTTCTCCTGTAGAGAACACTTTTAAGATCTAATCTCTTAATCAGCTTTCAAATATATGATATGACATTGTCAATTATAGTCACCAGCCTGCATATTACATCCCCAGGATTTACTCATCTTATAACTGGAGGTTTATGCCCCTTGACCACCAGCACCTAGTCTCTCCCCTGTTAACCCACTATGGGAAACAATCAGTCTACTCCCTGATTCTATATTGTGGATCTTGGACTTTACATTTAAGTGACATCATACAGAATTTGTCTTTTTCTGTCTGACTTTTCCACCTAGCATGATGCCCTTGACATTCATCTGTATTGTTGCAAATAGCAGGATTTCCTTCTTTCTCATGACTGAATATTATTCCATTGTTCGTTCGTTCGTTCGTTCGTTCGTTCGTTCGTTCGTTCGTTCGTTCATTCATTCATTCATTCATTCATTCATCTTTCTGTCTATCCATTCATTCATCCTTGCATCTCTCTATCATATTTTTTTTATCCATTCATCAATAGACCCTTAGGCCTATTTAGATAATACTTCAGTGAATATGAGGGTGTACATTATTTCTTCAAGATGGTGATTTCATTTCTTTATATTTCTAGCAGTGGAATTTCTGCCAATTTAAATTCTTACCAATAATGCACACAGATTCCCTATATCTCATTAGCAATCTCTTGTATTTTGAAAAGTAGCTTTTTTGACAGGTATAGGTAATATATCACTGTGGTTTTGATTTGCATTTCACTAGTGGCTAATAATGTTGAACACTTTTTTATATACCTGTTGGCCATGTAAATATTTTTAAAAGGATTACTTTGCTATTGAGTTGTATGACTTCCTTATATATTTTGGATAACAACCCTTTATCAGCTATGTAGTTTGAAAGTATTTTCTCTCATTCTGTAGATTGTTTTTCATTTTGTTCTTTTTTTTAATGCACAGTAACCTTTTAATTTAATATAGACCCAATATTTGTTTTACTTTTGTTGCTAATACTTTTTGTATCATATCACTGTGAAAATCAATGTCAAGGAGATTTTTTCCAATGTTTTCTGATTTCAAGGCTTACATTAAAATCATCAATCCCCTTTGAATTCATTATTGTAAGTGGTATAAATAGGGATTCAGTTCATTCTTTTGCATGTAGATATTCAATTTTCTCAATACTATTAATTAAAAAGACTGTCTTTTTTTCTCCATTGAGTATATGTGTCTCCTTTGTCAAGTATTAGTTGACTTATATGCATGGGTTTGTTTCCGAACTTGAATTCCGTTGGTCTCACTGTCCTAACGGTTTTTTAGTGATGTCTTTAGGACTTTCTGTACTTAAAATTTTGTCACAGCAAGCAGACATATAATTCTTTGGAATTCTGTGATTGTGTGTTATGAAGCAGGCTTAAGGTGAGATGGTGGTTTTAGCTGGTACATAATTACAGAAGATCCTTGCGCTTGTGCAGTTTATGTTCTAGCTGGGGACACAAGGATCAAGTACATGAAACATTTTTCATGCATCTAGCTTGTCCTGTAGACTAAGTGCTAAATTGTCAGGCATTGATGGAGCTACTTTTCTACTAGTATTTTAGTATTTTCTATATGCTGGAAATATATGTGTTAGATTATGGGATCAAAGTTAGTTACAAAATCAAGTTAGTTTTTTATATTGAAATGATTTTTTTTCCATTGTAATTAGTGTACAATATGAGAGAACAGTGTAGCCTAATAGTTAAGAATGACTGTGTCTGTCCTGTTCACCCATGAATCTCCAGCAAGTGGAACAGGAGCTATCCAATAGTATCCATTAAGTCATAGTGCTGGACTGGCTAAGTGCTGATAGAAATAATCCCTGACATCTGGGCAC